>APFE030477299.1:74316-128945 GCA_000404065.3 Pinus taeda | reverse complement strand
ATTTATATTTATTTTATTTATTTAATTGTTATGAATTATATTCATAACAAAGTCAAGTGGAGGAAAGTAATTGAATTATGTACTTTATGCATGAATGCTCATTTCAGTTGAGGTCTAGAGTCCTTGCAGGAGACTCTTTATATTGTTGTAGTTGACATGGTGATTGCAGGTTGTCATGTTATTTTGTGAGAGTTCTCTGTAGCAAAACATTTCCTTGAAGGGAAAATAGCCACATTGTAATCAGCATATTGATGTACCTCATTTTTAACACTTGAAAATAAGCAGCCTAGCCTTTTGAGCAGGGCCTAGGGATGTAGCCCAGGAAGGGTGAACTCCGTCATCAACTTTGTGTTGTTCTTCTTGATGTCATGCTTGAATTATATGTGTGATGTTCATTCTGATTAACTTGCACATGAGAACTAATTCATGCTTGAAGGAACACCAAATTAACATGTTTTAAGACCCATTTTCAAACTTGCAAAGTGTCAGAGGACAATCTTCATCTTCCGCATTTTCAGGTCATTGGACAATAAACCCCCTCCCCCTACTCTTTTGGAGAGCACTGAGCATAGAAGATGACAAAATGCAGAAAAGAAGGATAAAATATAATCTCCAAAGTTTATTGAAGACCCTAAATGGAGGAATGTTTGGCTTTCAGGGAGACTTTTTAATGGCTGTGAGATAAAATACTCCCAAATTTGTGCATCTAGAACTGCCAAACATATTTTCTCATTGGAGAAAATTATGGATTTAGAAGCGAAGAATATTAATTATTTCTGCTTGGAGAATGTTGACGATCTAGAAACCACATATTATTATTCTATTGCAAGTGGTTGAGCCAGACACTATCCTCATTTGTTTTCCATGCTTGGATTGATAAGAAAAACCCCTCTAAGCCTAGTTGAACATCTTGTAGGAGGGGGGAGTCAAGGGTCAAGCAAATGTGAGGACTTACCTTTTCTCTTGGGAGATTAGAGTTTTATGGTAGAGTAACAATTGATTCATTCTCCTGGAAATAGTCACTAGAGGGCAGATCTGCACAATAGGAAGAGATTAGGTGCGAGGACAATAACCCTCCCTACCTCCTTGATGTAATCTTGAATATTGGGGCAGTTTTTATGCTGTAATGACGGATTTGGTATGGCACATGTTATGGTTTGCTTAATCTTAAGTCATAATGTAATATTTGGTTGGATTGTTCATTCTCTAGAAGGCTGCCTTACCTCATCCTCCTGCTTATAAACTCATGTTATCATTTTCCTTCATTATTCATGGTTACACAATACATTTTGGCTGAAAATTCACGGTGGTGATGATGCATCTTGTATAGGGGTTCTCATGTACTGAAATATAACCTGAAAGTGCACTTGAACAAGCCATGGTACATCAGACTCTCAGAGTATGGCTCTGCTATGTCTTTCCCACATAACTTCAGGCCCTCTTTGTTTATATTACTTGACTTTATAGCGCTTTGGATTGGCACTGATCTTGGCAACCTACCATCCACTTAAATCTAAAGTTTATCTTATACCTTCTAGGGATACCTTAGCCCCTAACCCCTCTGCCGCCTCCCCCCCCTCTCCCCAAGTTCCAAAGGAGAGTTGACCTAAAGTGAGAGAGGGAGGTACTGTGGTGACAGTGGATAGACCCTCCTAGTTCCCATAAAGTTGCACTCGTGTTTTAGGGATTTGCCACTTAAGGTGCAGGTTTGGGAGGTGACACCCTCAGTTCTATGTTCTACACATGCTACATGTTCACATTCAGGCTTAATCATTGATAATGTTTATTTTTAGCACAATCATGTTCCAAGAACTCACAATTCATACACACATATGTAATCTGAAACTTTCTAGGAATATCCACAACACCTTGACTCAGGACTGCATTGTTATCAATTGTCAGATATATTTAAAAAACATCATTATTCTTAAGTCACCCTATCCCCTAGAGATACTCTTCTATCGCCTTCTTGCCATTATTAGCTATATGACGCCAAGAAATGCAACAAAACATAGTTCGAACTTACATCTTGGATCCATCTAATACCCAAAGCAACGACATCATCTCTCCTCAGCCATTCTATCTGTCTCAGTAGCCAGTCATCAATAGCATCTTCCATAACCACCTGCAAGATTTGCTTTGAAATCCAAAATACTTGACGTCTGCAAAAAGAGAGAAGAAAAGAAAAAAGCTCCTGCATCAGAGGACATTTTCTTCAAAGCACAAGCTAAGTATTTCACAAGCTACTAAAAGTGTTTATCTGCAAACATGACTGTTTGCCATAATACAAAATAAGCCCAGACAGCAAGTCACAAAATATGAAATGTTAAGTTTCCGAACCTTGGAATTTATATAAAATGTACATAATAAAAGTAACTTAGACTATAGGAGATAGGCATTTGTCCATGGACCAAGCTTGATGTTTCAATAATGTCTAATTTCATTTACGAGTATCATGTTACAAATTAGAATCATTCATAATAAAATCTGGCAGTCTTCAAAATTCATGTATCACTACTTGACATTGCACAGATGCCAATGTCATTCAATTTCTTTCCATTGCAAAAAACAATGCAAAAAGTTAACTAAATTACCCTTCTCCACAAGACATTCACAGTTTTAGTAGAATTGAAATTTAGCATTAGCTCAATACATAAGATTCAGATATGAAGTAAGTGTAAATTTCCCTAAGCCCAGCACAACAATTAAATCTTCAACAAAATTTCATGCCCAGAAATAAATTGCAGCAACCAATAATTCTGATTTGTAAGTAATCACTAATGGGCTCTTCACAAATAAAATATTAGAATAATACTATTTTAGTTTAATGCTCATTCTCTTAGCTGTTGCTAAATTTATTCTTTTAGCAGTTTCTTAGATGAAACTGATTCTTTACATAGAAACTTGATGTTTCTATCTTTGTAAATATCTCTGTATTATTATTGAGTATTGTTGCTCAATTAATTCATTCAATTCATTTGGAAATCCATATGCGTGTTTCGCACTGTTTTATGGTATCAGAGCCAAAAAAAAAAAAAGAGATTTATTGAGAAGTTATTCTCTCTGCATTTTAATCTCTTGAGTTCTTTCTGTGATTCCTTTCTAAGGTCGAGCCCTCTGTAAGCCAGATAGCCTTCACTGAGTCTTAGCTTCGGCTATGCTCACTGTGATAAAAGCTTACAGTCGTCTATCTCGATACAGAAGTGGATTCTTTGAAAGAATTCTTCAGCTGGTTTAAATTTTTTTTCTCGTGGCTACAATCTGTGTAGCGCCACTTCAGTTTTTGCTGGTCGTGGACACGCCATTCGAGATCGTGGCATTGTTTTCTCTCGATTGTCAAAGCATATTTGGCACTGGTTTTATACGGGGCAGAGGAAGTGTGCATTTCACGAGGCCTGTAAGCATCTGGCTCATTTATTAACGCGACATCACAGTGTGCAGTGTCATTCTCGTCGTCATTGCATCCAAAGCACCAGCGAATTCCTGGATTCTTCTGTCAAAATTTCCGACTACGGCCACCAGAACCGGGACATATCATTCAAGGCATGCCCGAGTTGTCTAATAAGCGTCTCTGTATTTTTTCCCGTGTGAATAGCGTGTTCGATTTACAGGTCGTGTAACATTGGCTGTGGTCTATGCTTCGTATCCGTCTGTTCTCTTCAAGGGTTTGAAGGATAGTTTCGGCGTTTTTCCTGTTATGTAAGTTTTGACGGCTAGTTTTGACGATTGTCTAGTCTTCGCTCCGAATCCGTGTTTTTCTGTTGAAAGGTTTGAAGGCGAGTTTTGTCGTTTTTCTGGTCTGGGCGGTTTTGGCAGTAGGTTCGACTCCATTTAAAACACAAGCTCGAATCCCACAAAGCCAGCAACGCATTAACGCCTCCATGAATAGCTTGATCCAGGCGGATAAACGATATATGCTGACCCGTTAAATAACACACGTGATCGTTGAGTGTATTTGCGGGAGTCAAGCAGAGACATCGTCTGTTGTTTCAGTTATAACCAACGCACGGACGTCAATTTTTTTTTTTGCCTGTTCGTTGAGTATAGTTGCGGGAGTTGAGCAGAGGCAACGTCTGTTGATTCAGTTGTATCCCGAACAGCGGATGCACAGACGTCATTTTTTTTTGTAAATCTCTCCTCAGCCAGAACAGCGGACGCACGTCAATTTTTTTTCTCAGCCAGAACAGCGGACGCACGTCAATTTTTTTTCTCAGCCAGAGCAGCGTACGCACAGACGGCTGGAACATTCTGTTGCTGGTGGTCATTTGTACGCTACGCAGCATATTGATTGGAAATCCAATTATTCCAATGCACATATTGCTCATTCGGACATTAATATCTCTTTTGTATAATCGCAGAAGTGTTGTTGAGCAGTTGAAATCAGTTATTGTCACGGGCTAAGTCACATCTGATCATCTTGGAGTATTTGGCACAATTTTTTTGTTGTTAGTTGATTCTATTGACAACATTTATCTCTTCAAGTTGGTGGCCAAGGTCTGATTTCAGAGGCAGAACTGTCCAGATCAGTTTTCCAGAACGTACAGATGGCCTCTCTCACCAATCTGATGTTAGAAGGAAATCAACACTTTAATAGCAGCAATTATAACATCTGGAAACAAAGAATGTTGACCATTTTTTAATACAGGCGGCTTGATCAGCTCATTTTGGGCAAAGAACCTCGTCCCGGTACAGCTGGTACCGATCAAGATAAGTTTGATGATAGAAATCGAGAGGTTGTTATGCTTCTCAAGCTCTCTGTGACTGATGATCAGTTACCACAAATTCCTTTTGGCAAGACATCTGTCGAAATCTGGCAACAGTTGAAAGAACTGTACGAGACATCTGATAAGAGCAGAGCTTTCTTCCTCAAAAATCAGTTGTTCTCCATCATGATGGACGAACATACTTCTTTACAGGAACATCTCAACAAGATTAAAGACATTCGAGATTAGCTCGTAGCCATTGGTCGCACCATGGAGGAAGAAGATCTGGTAGTCATCACTCTGAAAAGTCTACCTCAATCTTATGAGCACTTCATAGAAACACTCAACATTACTGCCACTAATGTTGATCTGAAGTTTTCATAATTATGCACCAAACTCATGCAGCAGGATCGTTGGAAACAACAGTTTGGTAGTGGTGCCGCATCAGCCTCCTCAGAAAATGCCTTTGCTGCCAAATATCAGTCATCTCAGTCCTTTCAGCAGAAAGGTTCTTCCCAGTGTTTTGATTCTGCTAGGAAGAAAAATGTGCAGTGTAATTACTGTCACTAGTTTGGTCACATGAAGAAAGATTGCCGACAGAGGATTGCTTCTGAACAGAAGAAACAGGGAGGGCTTCATCAGACAGCAAATGTTGCAGAACATTCCGAACAAACAGATTCTGCCTTTTACGCCTTTATGGCTAAAAGGTCTTCAGACCATATTCCATCATCTGCCTGGTACATTGACTCTGGTGCATCACGTCATTATTCTCACAGGCGTGATTGGTTTATTGACTTCTCACCTTTCAGTGATTCCGTGATATTTGGCGGAGGTGAAAAATACACAGTGGATGGCAGAGGTACAGTTCAAATCCAGTCTGGTGGGCGCACACTCATCTTCCTGAATGTGTACTATGTTCCTGGGATGGAAATCAATCTGCTGTCTGTCAGTCAAATTATGAGGAATTCTCCTCAGCTTGATGTAGTATTCAGTGCACACAAATGCTCTATTATCGACAGGGAAACTAGTCTTACTATTGTTGTTGGCCTAGAAGATCATGGTTTATACAGGCTTCTTGACACTGGTGATTTTCCCGAAGTGGCTCTAGCAGCTCGTGTTTCTCCTATCATCACTCTATGGCATCAGCGATATGGTCACCTAAACATGCAGGTATCTCTCTCAGCTTTCTCGGGACGGACTTGTGTCAGGGTTACCTGACATTCAGACTCAGCAGTTGGGCGTATGCGGCGCTTGTCAAGCTAGCAAACAACATCGGTCTTCATTCACGAATGGAGAATCTTGGCGCGCATTTAAGATACTCCAGTTAATTCATGTTGATATTTGTGGTCCTATGAATACATCTTCTATCACTGCTTGCAAATATTTTTTGCTTATTGTAGATGATTTCAGTAGAAAGATGTGGGTATATTTTCTCAAATATAAATCAGATGCATTTAGTATCTTTCAGAAGTTTAAAACCTTAGTACAAAAAGAGTCTGGCTGTAATATCATGACTCTTAGGACAGATAACGGGGGGGAATTTTGTTCTTCTGTCTTTTCCAACTTCTGTGATACTCATGGCATAAAACGTCAGTTCACTACACCTTACACTCCTCAGCAGAACAGTGTTGTTGAACGCCGCAACCGCACGGTTGTTGAAATGGCTTGCTCCATGTTACAACACAAGAATGTTCCAAACAAATTCTGGGCTGAAGCAGTTTTTACTGTTGTTTATCTTCTTAACCGATCACCCACTCAGGCTGTTAAAGGGAAGACTCCTGAAGAGGTTTGGTCTGGTCGTAAGCCGAAGATCAGTCATCTCAAAGTTTTTGGCTCAATTGCATATGTTTGGATTCCAGCTGCCAAGCGCTCTAAGTTGGATTCCAAAAGCCAGAAACTCATGATGACAGGGTACAGTGACCATCACAAGGCTTACCGACTAATAGATATAGCCACTGGTCGTCTTAGCTTCAGTCGGGATGTGGTATTTGATGAAGACAGAGGATTCTTTCAGTCTTCTTCTGAGCAGTGTTCTAAGGATCAGCCTCACAGTGTTCTTCTTCCAGTAAGTCCACCTGATGGGAGGGATGATGCAACATCAATGTTTGATCATACAATGCCTGAGCCTCCTCCGGAAAATCATCCTTCTCTTGCTGCTCCTATTGCTTCTGAACCTTCTCCATCTCCTCCTGCTATTGGTTCCTCTACTCCTCGGCCAAAATGGTGGGCTAAAACCATTGATGATCTCAGGGATGATGAACTCCTTGAAGGACGAACTTCTAGACATAAGAGCAAACAACAGTCTACAGTAAACTTTGCTCTTATGGCTAATCTACACAGTATCATTGAGCCTCAAACTTACTCAGAGGTTAAGGGTATATCTGAGTGGGAACAGGCTATGGATGCTAAATTCCAAAGTCTTCAGAAAAATCACACATGGACTCTTTCTGATCTTCCTGAAGGGAAAAAGCCCATTAGCTGCAAATGGGTATATAAAGTGAAATACAAAGCAGATGGAACTCTAGACAAATATAAAGCTTGACTTGTGGCTTGAGGATTCTCACAGAAGGAAGGCATTGACTATGAGGAGGCTTTTGCTCCTACAGCCAAAATGAGTACCATACGGCTTGTCCTTGCCCTAGCAGCTCAGTTCAAATGGAAAGTTCATCAGATGGATGTAAAAAGTGCTTTCCTAAATGGTGACTTACAGGAAGAAGTCTACATGACTCAGCCTCCAGGATTTAAGATTGCCGGTCAAGGACAGAAAGTACGTAGATTAGCTAAAGCTCTCTATGGATTGAAACAAGCTCCTCGGGCTTGGTACATGAAAATTGATCAGTACCTGACAAATCATGGTTTTCAGCGGAGTCCATCTGATGCAAATCTGTATATCAAGCATACTGGTGATGATATCTTGTTTGTGGTTGTCTATGTAGATGACCTTATCATTACTGGCAGCTCTGCACATTTGATCCATGGGATCAAACAAGACTTATGCAGAACCTTTGATATGACAGACTTGGGACTTCTTCACTACTGTCTGGGGATTGAAGTTTGGCAGACTGAGAATCACATCTTCCTCTCTCAGTCCAAGTATGCAAAAAATCTTGTGGACAGGTTCAGAATGCAGGATTGCAAACCAGCCACAACTCCTATGAAACCCGGGCTCAAACTTTCAGCTCAGTCATCCTCTATTCCTGTGGATGAAACTTTATCAGGCAATTAGTGGGCAGTCTCATCTACCTTACTGCCACCAGACCAGACATCAGTTTTGCAGTGAGCTACATTTCCCGCTTCATGTCCGCTCCTAAAGCTGATCATTGGATAGCAACAAAGCGTGTGCTACGATATGTGCATGGCACTTCTGATTGGACTCCTATACACTTGCAGTTCGAATCCTAT
Source organism: Pinus taeda (assembly GCA_000404065.3). NCBI lineage: Eukaryota > Viridiplantae > Streptophyta > Pinopsida > Pinales > Pinaceae > Pinus > Pinus taeda. The sequence continues at coordinate 120,840 of APFE030477299.1, read as the reverse complement.
ACTCAGTGGTTACACAGATTCTGACTGGGCTGGTTCGGTTGATGATCATAAATCTACAGCTGGGTATGTGTTTAGTCTAGGATCTGGTGCTGCCACCTAGACTAGTAAGAAGCAGCAAGCCGTGGCTCTCTCCTCAACAAAAGCAGAGTATCGAGGAGTAGTTAAGGCATCCTGTGAGGCAGATTGGCTTCGACGGATGCTTGCAGATATGCATGCTTCCCAAACAGGACCTACTTCCTTGTTTTGTGATAATCAGGGAGTGCTCAAACTTGCCAAAAATCTCGTCTTTCATGAACGAACAAAACATGTGGAAACTCATTGCCACTACATTCGCCAGCTTGTTGAAGACGGATCCGTTCAGTTGAGATATATTCCCACAACAGAGCAGCCTGCAGATATCTTCACCAAGCCTCTTGGTCCTGCTAAGTTTGAACAATTCAGGGGGTCTATTGGTGTTGTAAATAGATTGAGCATTAAAGGAGGGTATTAGAATAATTCTAATTTAGTTTAATGCTCATTCTTCTAGCTGTTGCTATTTTCATTTCTTTAGCAGTTTCTTAGATGAAACTGATTCTTTACATAGAAACTTGATGTTTCTATCTTTGTAAATATCTCTGTATTATTATTGAGTATTGTTGCTCAATAAATTCATTAATTCATTTTGGAAATCCATATGCGTGTTTCGCACTGTTTTACGGACAAGATTGCTCGAGATCCTGGTATTGAAGGATCTTTCATATCAGGACAGTGAAGAGATCAGGCATGATCCAGTGGTACATTTAGGACCTTGGCACATTTTGCAATGACAGTGGGGAGCAATAGTTAGAGAGGATGCTTGCCCAAGCATTGCTTGAGGACATGCGATTTTTGGTGCATGGAGGAGCTTGTCGGATGAGGATGCCACATGGGAAAGTGAGCACATTTTGGAGCACCTATCTTTGAGGTCGCTTGAGGGCAAGCAACATTTGGGAGGGGAGGACTGTCATATCACTTCTCAAATAAACTTGTAACAAGGTGTTGCTACACAATTTTGCACAATTTTGGCTAAGGAAGAGAACCCATCATTTTCAACTTAGGGACTTAGGAAGCAATTCGACCTTATTTGGTTGCGAGTGGAATATGCGGGCCACCCACATGGGAGTTCGAATTGGCCCATTCGAATAGCTTGGAGGGAAAGCCGAATAGGTGGATGAAGGGGCCCACATGAGGCTAGGAAGGCCCAAGGAGTTATAAGGAGGGAAAAACTCTCATTTTGGATTCATTCTTACACCTTGCAATCAAAATTACTTGACTGTTCGCTCTGTTGTTTAGCTAAGTCAACCAACTGTTTAGCCACGAATATCTCAAGCAGGAGATTCAACCTCTACTTTGGGGGACCATCCGTGCTCACCCTAGAGCGTCAGTTCCATAAGTATTTCAGGAGTTCCGGGAGTGTATTACAACACTAACATTCAGCCACAATAGGGAGTGCGTATTTCTGGCTAGCTGGAGAAACGCAAGGGGAGTTTGAAGCTATCAGTGATCAAGCATTTTCTGGGAGAGTTAGAGGATTGGGAGAGCAACAAAGGGCCAGCCTTTCTTGTGATTTTCGGAGCCAGCATCCCAGCAGTTCGAATTATTGGGCTTGGGGACCACGCAAAGGGCCAGTCCAACAATTTCATGAAGCTAAGGAGCAGGTGCCATAGGACGGAAGCCCATCCGGGAAGTCAGGGGATTGATAGCAGAGGCCAGCCCAACACTTTGGGTCCATTTCCAGGAGGATTTACAAGCAGATTCCAATAGGCTGAATTTTGCAGTTGTAGCTGACGCTAAGCTCCAAGGGGGTCAATTTTCCAAAGTTTAAACCAACCAAATTCCTTTATGGGTTTTTCTGGGTTTTGGGCAAGGATCACACTCCTAATTTTATATTATTTTTTGGGTGGATCAAGGGGTCAAACAGAGGTTCCAACTGAGCCAACAGCTAGAGGAGCCAAGGGGAATTTGGGCCAAAATTCTGAGGTCAACATTTGGCCAATTCCTCGTGGGTTTTTCTGGGTATTTGGTGGAGAGGCCGGGGTTAATTTTCCGTAATTTTCTGAGCACAGAAAGTGGTGTTTCTATCCATTCAAAGTCAACAGAAAGGGCAGTTTTCTGGGCAGCATAGTGCAAATTGGTGCAGCAGTTGAGGCAGCCATCAATTCAACCATTTTTCACCTGGGTTTGGTCATGCTTGTCCATTGAGACAATCCCAGGTGCACCACTCTATTATCTATTGTATTTTTCCCTCAAAGAAGTAATAAACTGGCTCAGTAGTTCATTATTTCCAGCATTTCCATGGATGCTTAATATATATTTCGTTTTTATATTTGTTGAACAGATTGTATGCTTAATATCACTCCTACTTAGGAATATTACAAGAATTATCTCCATTAGTTCAAAAATTTGAAGAGTTAAACAAACTCTTCATAAATATGACAAAGTTGATGGGAGCGTGGGTATCATCAGAGGTAGAAAGGAGAAAAAGAAGTTATGGATCTAAAGATAATAAGGTAGCTAAAGATTAGAAAGCTAAGAATGAAGTGGGCCCAAAGGAAAACAATGATTCATATATAGAAGAAGCAATTGCCAAGAATGATATACAATGTGATGGATTGGAAGTTACTAACTTGCCATCTGGAGATATGACTATTGTCAAGGCACCTACATCTAACAACATTTTCATGGAAACAATTCGAGAGATGGGGACAAACAAAGCAGCTTGAATGTCTGATTTTGTGGGAAGTGATATTTATCCATAATCCTTTTCCTACCCTAGAATGTTGATTACTCATAATGGTGTTAATAATAATATACAAACCTCATCTTCTCATTGGAGACAGTAAGTATTGACTTTTACCTTATTCTCGTCATCTAAAATGGCCACCTCCTTTTACCCGATTCTCGGCATCTAAAATGGCCACCTCCATCTAATCCTAGAGGCCCCATACTCTTTGTGAGGCAAAGGCAATGACACAAAAGTTTTAACCTTTTTGAATAGCCATTGGTACAAACTATTGGTGCAAAAGATGGGCATTGGGTGACAAGTGAGCCTTTAAAACTTATGCTTAAACTAGGGCACCATGGTGTTAGTTTTTGTAGCCCATACAAGTGTTCTAGTCTCAAATGGTGTCTACGAGGCGGCGAACACAAGTGGATTAATTATCTCCAATACCCAAAAAGAGTTTCTAAGTGAAAATGTCTTAATTAGATTTATCAACCAGATTTAATTACTTTCCTAAGTCTAACTTAGGGACATGGATTAATTACTCGGGATTAATTGAGACAAATCGATTTTGTGTGACTTTCAGAAAAGTGATTTGAAGAAGTCAAGATAATCTTAGTCATTGATTGGAATTAGATCATGATCGTTGATTCGTCAACAAGAGATTATAAGAGAAGATCGATGGGGACTTTGGAGATCATTCGAACAGTTTAGGAGAACAGATTTACAGTGATAGCAAGGGCGCAGTGATAGCATGGGAGACACTAGTGAGGGTTTCAGCAGTAGTGATTGAGGAAGAATTTGTCGAACAAAATTCTTCACATTTGCTTCCAATTTCCGAGAGACAAAAGGAGGCCGAATTATTTATGCAGAGGGAGACCAAAATTGCCAGAGCGAATAGCCATTTTTCCAGTGCGAGTTGTCGAAGTCACAGATCGAGTTACCAGTTGCCAGAGATATTCACTAGAGGTAGTGCAAGTTGATTTAGCGAGTTGTTGGAGGTAGTTTATCTTGGTGGAATAATTTCCCGAAGGCAGTGCGCATTTCTAGAAGGCAGTGCGAGTTGCCACTATGAGGCAGTGCAAATTTCCAGAGGTGGGCTGAGTTGCTTCCAGTGGGCTGAGGAGTTGTCATCTATTCCCTACTCACGTCTTTTAATCTCTCTCCTAGGCAAGCGAAGGGGGTAAGTCCCTAAAGATAGAAAAATTAAGGAGGAACTTGTTGGAAAAACAAGTCTAGGAGATATAAAGGGCAAGGAAATCACTTCTCTTAGTAACTTGAATTAAAATTAGACGGCAAGTGAGATTATAATTATTGAGCAATGCAGGATAAAAAACAGATTTAATTAGATTAATGTAACACTTAAGATGAAGCAGTGAGAGACCAGTGCCTTAGAGACAATGCTCTAATAAATTAAAAGTACTTGCGCGATAAGAAATGATGTTTCAAGCTACAAGATAAGCAATGTTGCAAGAGAATATTAGTACGTGATAAACCCTTAAGAACAATTGCAAGGAAAAGAGATGTGCGTCTTCAAGTAAAGATGATATTCAAAAGGCAATAATCTTGAAGTGACAAGTACAATAATGCAAAACTTGCAATTACAAATTGAATTCATAATTCCAATTACAATGATCAATGATGATGGATCAATGCAAGATCTATTTAATGTGAAATGTAGGATCTTGGTTAGTTTTATTATATGCCTATGCTAAAAGGTGAAGGCCTTCTCTTCAATTATCGAAGCAAGTCTTCAACAAGGTTGTAGAAAAAATTGTTGGAAGGCCTAATTAACGATACCTACCAAGGAGTTCTAACGACCCAAGTGCCTCCGTTTCTACAAGGGATTGCCCACAAGAGAACTACAAGGTCCTTCGTTTTAACCGTTGAGTAAGGGTCAAGCTTCTCAAAAATGGATATGAAGAAGGTGGTCCTAAACTTTCTATACAACGAAGCTTATGCTTGGAGGTAAATTTTAAAATGTAAGACTAAACCTAAAATGATAATGCAAATGACAATGATAATAAGATTAGATTGTTTCAATGATATTACAATTATGGAAAAATGCTTCAATGCAAGAAGTTAAATCACTTACAACCAAGCTTATTGAATATCACTTCTAATACAAGATTATAAGATTCCAATAGTAAACCAATGAAGCACTTTCAGATCTACTCAATGAAACAATGATGACAATTCAAATGCCTTTAGGTATAGCGCTTATTAAGATGTTCCCCACATATATGATATGACAATCGAAACAAGTGAGATTTAAATGATGCAAACACTAATAATTAATGGCAAATGAGATTGCTAACAGAATAAAACAAGAAGATGCAACTCAAAAGGCTAGATCTGACTTCTGATATCAATGAAATTCTAATCTAATCTAATGAATGCAATAGAAAAGGTTAGTATATCAAATCTAAGACTAGAACGAAGAGAAACTAACTAAGAAGATAAAGGCTCCTCCGTTTTAAATAAGGAGGGGGATACCATGGGATTGAATCCCAAGCTCCCTTCAAGCAAAAAGATCAATATTATTAACTTTACAATGGGGAAGAAATCCTTTAGGACAATGAGAAGGGCTCTTCAAAACCTTGGGGGGATTTACAAAAAGAAATAAAACTTCACAACAACCAAACCCTCCTCAAGCTTCAATGGATCAATGAAGAGACTACAAGCCAATAGATGATAAACTTAAATGACAAATGACTTGCTCCAAGCTTCCAATAACCCCACGGCCTTGATGAATTACACCCTCAAGAGCACACAACTGCCTTACAAGGAGAAAGGCTAGAGAAATTTTAATAAAATTTATGTGACAAGTTTGCAAAATTTTCAAGCCTTAAAAAACTTTTTAAAAGGAAAATATGATAACCCTTCAAGCAAATTCATATCAGGGAAGGGTCTACTGCCCTCTTGAGCTCACGACTAGGAGGAAAGAGGCCTCTTAGGCCTTGCACCCAGTCTCCAATAAAAGGTCATCAAGGATCAGCTTCAAGAGACTAGCTATTAAGCCCAAAATGTTTGATAAAACCCCTTTAAAAAGTGAGGATACATCTGCATGAAATCCCATGGTTAGTACTTAAAAATCAAAATCACAGATAAGAAGCCTTTAGAGGGCTTGTGGCTAGAAGAAACAAGCTCCAAAATCCTGCAGCTAAGCCCAAAATGAGCTTAAAGGCCAGCGGCTAGCCCAAAATATTATGATCAGAACCTTGAGTCCAAAAACGAGTATCTAATCTGCAAAAAAAATCAAACCCAAGTCAGATTTGCAAGAGAAACATTTTGAGAAAAAATTCAAAAATTATTTACAAAATTCTTAAATAAAAACCCTTGCGAAAATTTAAATTTTGTGTGAGAAAAGGGCCTCAAACCCTTGCAGCTCCCTTAAAAATGTATTTTTTTATGAGATCAAGCAACAAAATTTTGAGATTATCCCCTTGAGATGCCTAAATGCTTGCGGCCCTGAAGAGAGAGGGCAAAAATTGCTAGACGACTCTCCCAAAAGATGAATCGTGGCAATGAAACCCTATCTGTTTAGCCTGGGTGAGGATTAGAGCCTTCACAAATTGACTTTTAGACAAAGCCACCTGCAAAACGAATTCAAAGAAAAATCCTCGTCCCTTCCTTCAAATCTGCGAAAAAATTAAGCTAAAGCCCCAAGGGAAATATACAAAATGGAAAATATATACAAGGTTAGAGAGAATATTTACAAAAAATAAAATACAAGATCTATTTACAAATTTACAAGTATAAGCTCTTCAATAGCAGATCTATTCATTAATGCACAAATAGATAGAAATAGATAAGGGAAATAAGATTTATAGATGAGCAATAGCCAAGAATCTCTGCAACACAAATCGTCAAATAAATCTTTAGAATTTAACAAGACAGACTCTTAAGTTTTCATGTCTTGGGAGTTGGTTGGTCCAACCAAAGACTTCCCCTCACGCCCAAGATTTGAATATAAAAGAGATCTCTACACACTTAAGATTAAGTTGTTAGATCAATAGAGGTTAGATAACACAATAAATTTCGAAATCTTGAGATACCTGCTAGATCAATCGAATTAAAAATGCTTCTTTAAAACCCAATAACTAATGCAAGATACCTATGCAAATAGTTAATCCTGATCCAGGTGGACATTGGTGGCCACCTACCAAGTCCACTTGGACCCCCACCATTGTTTCTCTCAGCATTTTTAGTTTCCTTAATTGTAGCACAACTTACTATTTTTAGCAATTTTTCAGGTCCTGAACTTTCGAAGCCGTTTTGAGGCCCTAAACGACGTTGTTTGGGAAAACTGGGAGCAACATGGGTCCATGGACCGATGGTGCTCTTCCCAAAGTTGTAGTTCTCGGATAGATCTTTCTAATGAGATATTGTGCACATCAAACGGAGATCATATGCCAAAGTTACAACCCGGGAAGTTGATGTACCAATTTACCCAAACGAGGCCCACAGTTTGGCGTTTCATCTTCTAGGGTTAGGTTTTTGGATGTTTAGGGTTTTCCATTGTTTCTCAACAATATATAAGCCTTTGAGCCTCATTGTAAGACAGTTCAAAGGCATATAGCCGCCACATCTCTTCTCAGGGATAAGCTACCATCGCCCTAGCTAGTTTATTTCCATTACTGTTTGTAAGCATATTTCAGTATTTTACATTAATGAAATGGAGTATTATTTCCGCTGCATATCTGTGTTTATTATTATCTCTGTAATTTGTTGCATTCTTGTTTAAATCTCGATCAGTGGTATCAGAGCGGTCTGCTTTTTCTTTGTTTTTCTTTGCATGTCCCCAACAAGGTCGGGATATAAGGAGTTAGGGCTTGAACTGATCGAACCTTTGCAAAACCAGCCTCGCAAATCCCGACGGCCTCCCATGGCGGATGAGAAGAAATACAAAGAGGCAGGAGATCCTATCAAAATCTTGCTCGAAGAAGCCCTAGAGCGACAAAGGAATGCTATGATGGACAACTTTGCCCAGATCCTTTAGCGGCTACCTAGAAGCGACGCATCAGCTTCCAGTAGCTACTCTGGAAATGCCACGCCCTTTAAGGTACAAGTTAATTTTGAAATCCCCATATTCGAGGGTCAGATAGACACAAATACTGTAGATAAATGGTTAAATTTGCTAGAGGGTTATTTTTCTATTCATGAATTTTCGAGTCGGGAAAAGATTGTTTTCGCTCTTCTCAAAGCAGCCCCCCACGTCAAGGACTGGTGGGAAACCTACTATGAGCAAAAGGATGAAAATACCGGCTCACTATTTTCAGCCGCACCCACCTGGAATTCATTCTGGGATGCCATCAAGGAGTAGTACTACCCTGTCGGAAGCTATGAAGATCAATACATAAAGTGGACCACGCTGCGGCAGGGAAGGGACCAAAACGTGCCGAAGTTTACCAATCTTTTCCATACCCTTCGCACAATGTTGGGTATCAAGGATTCGGAGCAGCGTTTGATACTAAAATACCGTGGCTGCCCAAGACAACCCACCAAAGCTGCAAGCAAAGAACAGCGCCGCGAAGCCGAAAAAGAACACGGGAAAATGGTGTGAGTTCCATAAGAGCTCCACTCACAACACAAGTGAGTGTCGAGCCAAGCAGTCACTGGTGGCTGAACTAAAGATTTCAGAATCAGATGCATGTTTTGACTCTAAGTTAGAACCCAACAAGGGGAATGACAAAGGGAAGCAGATTATCGATGCGGAGCCCAACGCCACCGTTGCCACCACGAAGATACAAAAGGAGGAACCCGAAGATCCAAAGGAGGAGGAGCATCTCTTCCACTCCCAGATGTGGGTAAAGGGCTCCCCACTATAGTTCATTGTCGAAAGCGGGAGCCAAAAGAACCTTATTTCGGCAGAGGTCGTGAAGCGGTTGGGCCTACCGACCACAGCACATCCACAACCGTACACCATTGGGTGGCTTCACCAAAGACGGGATCTTCGCGTGAGCCAACAATGTCGCCTTCCATATAATATCAAGCCCTTCACGGATGAGGTATTGTGTGACATTGCTCCCCTTGAAGTTTGTGATGTATTATTAGGACAACCATACTTGTGGAAGCGACATGTTGTGTATGAATCACAGCCCCGTGCTGTTATTGTTACATTGAGAAATAAGTTGTACAGGATACCGAAGGTAGCATCGCCTACCGCCATCTCTTTAGTTACTGCAAAACAATGCAGTAAGCTCATTTCCAAAACCGAGAAATTTATTTTCCTGATGATACGCCCTCAAGGAAAGAAGAAGACAATGGCCACGACCTCCAAAGAAGGCCCCTCCGCACGACAACTACAAATGGACAAGGTCGTGGAGGAGTACGAGGACATATTCACCTCCCCCGCAGGGGTTCCTCTGCACTATCAAGTCAAGCATTCCATCGATCTGACCCCAAGTGCGCTGCTACCCAATGGACCAATCTATCGGCACTCTGTTCTGGAGAACGATGAAATTAAGAGGCAGATTCAGGAGCTGTTGCAGAAAGGTCACATCCGTCCGAGTTCATCGCCTTGTGGGAACCCAGTCGTGTTGGTACAGAAGAAGGATGGGACTTGGAAACTTTGTATTGACTATCGGGCGTTGAACAAGATCATTGTCCGTAATAGGTACCCGATCCTGCGGATTGATGACCTCCTGGACCAACTAAAAGGGGAAAAATATTTCAGTAAGATCGATTTGAAGTCAGGGTATCACCATGTACCAATCGAACCCTCTGATGTGTGGAAGATTGCCTTCAAAGCCAAGGAGGGCCTTTTCGAATGGTTCGTTATGCCTTTTGAATTGACGAATGCTCTTGCAACCTTCATGAGACTAATGGATGACATCTTGCAGCCATTCACCAACTCATTTGTAGTGGTATACTTGGATGACATTTTGATCTTCAGCCAAAGTTGGGAAGAGCACCTCCACCACATCCGGCAGGTTCTCCAAACACTGTGGCAACACAAGCTATGTGCCAATTTGGAGTAATATACTTTTGGCATGACCCATGTTCAGTATGTGGGATACATTATTGATGAACAGGGGGTGCATGTGGATCCAGCCAAGACCCAAGTCATTCGGGATTAGCCATCTCCAACCACTCTGACAGAGCTCTGCAGCTTTCTAGGTCTCGCCAACTTCTACCGTAGGTTAGTGTTGGGGTTTTATCATATCACTTGGCCCTTGAGTCAAGTCACCAAGGGAGGAGCAAAAGAAAAATTCTTTTGGTCTGAATCTCAACAAAAGGCATTCACAGAGTTGAAAGATTGCCTCTGCACAGCACTAGTGCTCGCGTTACCAGATTTTCAACAAGCATTTGAGGTCGAGACAGATGCCTCTGACTATGATATTGGGGCAGTCCTTACTCAACAGGAGCATCTAGTGGCATATCACAATGAGACACTTTCAGACACAGTCCGGAAGTATCCCACTTATGACAAAGAGATGTACTCCATTGTGCAGGCCTGCCAACAATGGAAGCATTACATTTTGGGGAAGGAAACGGTCATCCACACAGACCACCGAACTCTGTAGTTCATACAGACCCAAGGGAAATTGCAGAATGATCGCCATTAGAAGTGGTCTACATACCTACTGTTGAACAGGTAAATCCCCTCTGCGGATAGAGGCAATCCCACTAGCCTAACTGAGGTCTAGCAACAATCAAACAACGCTAACACGCAGGTTCCTAATTGCAAAATAAAGGCCAAGATGAGAGCCTACCTCGAATCCAACGCTTATATTCATAGAAGGGTCGTCGCTTCCGTTCTTTCGCTTCAGCTTGTCACAATCCTCACGATCTCTGTGAACAAACACCTGCACATGCAAAGAACAAGACAAATACAAGCATAAAATCCGGGAAATGCAACTATGTATCAGTCAGAAAGGATACAACTCAAACATCATAATAAAGACACATGAGTGGAACCATAATGATAGTCGTCTATTATTATTGATAAAACAAAAGAGAATACAACCAAGTTCTGACGTCAAATCCTCCTTTGGCTGGGTCCAGCCAGCAAGTCCCTCAAGCATTCACCCTTGAAGGTAGATATCCCAAGACAAAACTCTCTCTCACACAAGTTTACACAAGATGGAAACACTTCACAACCTTCCTTAAGCACGCTAGCAATCCCACACTTGTCACACCAGCTACCTATCAAGCTCACACACTATCAACAACACTCCAAACACCATGAATTCCAAACTAGCAGCTCGTAGCAATGGTGGAGGCTTAAATAAGAGAAGGAGTCTCCATGAATGGTGGGAGGATGAGCTTATCTCCAAGGAAGGTGGCTCAAATGATGAAACAGACATGCCAGAGAAGAGAGGGCGACATTTACAAGGCCAACAACTAGGTCTGGAGTCATCTGGAAGGCCGGCTGTTAGAACAAACTCGCCCAAACCGAATCATCGTGGGTAAATAACTACACTGGAGCGCCAACATCGTTGTTGAATAACAAAGAAAGTCATATCGGCGCGATCAGATATAAGTAACAGATGCGATGTCACATGAAATTCGACCAGCGCAGGAATCACGTGTGCTCCCGCGCTAGCAGCGCATTAGGTCTGCTTTGGAGCGCTCATCAGCGCGTTTATTTTTACAACAGTCGCGATGATAGAAGGACTTTGGAAAAGTGGGTAATTTGGCAACATTAGAGAGCATGAACATGATTAATTTGGTCCCATGACACAATAGGAAGACTGACAGGGAGACAGTGACAAATTACTGTGTAACAGATGCCCCCTAAAACATGAAACCCGAGAGAGTGGGAGGGGTGAAATGCTTTACGAAACTGGCTGAACTGGAACGCCACTCGGAAGAACCTGCACGTACTACAACTGATATTTCAAATACATGATGTACATGGTATGGGCGCAGCCATCCATAACAGAGTACATAAAAATCTGGATCCCAGGTATGGACGCAGCCATCCGATGGGGATCAATAAATAGACCCAGGCATGGTCGCAGCCATCCAGTGAATGAGTCATGTAGTGATTATAATAATCCACAAAATGCAGCCTGGATCCCAACATACAAAATCCAGGGTCTTGCGCTCCAACTCGACCCAAACAAAGTACAAGTTCAAGAATGCAAATATAAGAGTCGAAGTCGAACATGTGAGAACATCGTCTGATTACCAGCCAATGATGAAAACTGTTAATAGACGTGAGAGGTACCACCAATAATGCCAATGGTCCTCAAGGTACTATAGGTACAATCTACGGCGTGCGAATCAATGAGCTGGCGTCGAACACCCGCAGAATCATTCGATCGAAGGCCAATGATGAAAACCTTGCATTGAACATGAAGAACCTACCATTGAGGCATGCAGGCTCTAAGGCACCTGAAGGGAGTCTCTAGGTCAACTGCCTGGATAATAAGCTGAAGTCGACAGGAAGTGACCTTGATCGAAGGTGGGCCATAATGTTTCCCACATCAACAACACGAGACAGAGAGGGATAAAATGTTTTGTGAGAGGTATCAGAGGGAGGTTGAGTATTCTGCAGAGGGTCAACTTCTCTTGAACATATTGGTGGCACAATAGTGGACTTGGCAGTATTTGATGTCAAATGATTAGGGGTCATGGTGACAAGGCAATGAGCAGATGAATGGTCAAACAGGATAACCCAAACCCACAGAGGCAAGTGTGAAACAAGATGAGATGTCCCCACCCAGACACGAATGCAGACAAGTGCCATGTTCAAGAGCGACATTCTGCCGACACGATGATGATTACGGTTCCTTTATTCCCCCACCATTTCTGGCGAGTACCCCGGTTATTTTTGGATGGAAAGCTTGACGGGGATAGCATATGCTTGAGAGGCGTCATAATGACAGAACCCGATGTCATAAAGTTTTAACGAGTCTGACAACGGAAAAATTCAGTGTCTTTTCATATTTAGAGAGTTTGAAAAGACAACGAAAAGGAAACTCTAGGGGTGTCCTTTTTCGTAAAGTTGTGTCTCTCAAGCCTGAAAAAGTATAAAACTATGCTCAAAAGAACCGCCCAATCATTACGACCGAGGAGTACTTTTCATAAGTAGTGACTTTGATCTGAAAAAGTAAAAAAGTGATCGAAACCACGTCGCTTTGTGACCATTAACGAATTCGAAACGACAAAAACCCGACGATCTTTTTAAGTTTAAACGGTCGAAAAAAGAGCTTTAAAGGTGACCGCCTCTCGCTTCTTTTAACGAGTTGAGAGAGAGACTCGACTATCTTTTCTTATTTCACGTCAAAAAAGAGCTTAAAGCCGACGTTTTGGAACCAAGTGCGTATAGAACCGTCGTAATTCCACCAGCATAAGAATCTGCACAAGGAACACCGCACGCGTAAACCTGTTCGAAATAATATATACAACATGCATAAAAACATAGTAAAACTATATCAGAACCAAGCATGTGGTAAAACCCATCATAAAAAACCCATATTGATGAAAAGTAATATTTAATTTTCAAAATTTACCATAAATAGGAGGGTAAACAAAATTTTTACCATTGTTACCATTTGGAGCTTTGGAGAATGACTTGGAGCTGTGAGGTTGACGAGCCAAATTCCACCCCGTACGTGCATCGAAGATCCTGCAGTCTGTACTAGGTAGGTTCATCTTCCCTTACGCTCCATTTTGAAGTCTTTTTGCTGCATTTTACCGATGGGAAGTGGCGGTTTGGGCGGATTTTTTGAAACTCATTCCGCTCTCGGTCAGCATGGATTTCCCTATCGGGTTCGTGCTGATCAAAAAAACTTCCACAGACCACTCCCGGATTAGTGCAGAAGAGTGATGTACTTCCGCGCTGACCCAGAAAAAACTATCAAAGGGCGCCATGATCAGCGCGACTGTTTTAAAAACAGTCGCGTTGACACCGCGCAACAAGGTTTTTGACAAATGAACGTGTGAAACTTTATGAGAAGGGCCCTAATGAAATTTTTTGATCATGCAAGGTATGATTGCATTCGTTTGGCAGGAATGCGCTCATGATAACGAGGATATAGCAGCTTTTGTCGATGCTGGGTGCCGAAATGCAATGTGGGGGTGCGGGTTGCTTAAATTCTTCCTAACTCCGGGCCTGCAAGCACAGCCTGACCTTCTTGAATTCTTGATCAGAGCCTGGAATCCCACTAATGGGAAGTTTGTGATCGGAGGCCGAGACATCAAGTTTGACTACACAGATATCTATTTTTTGACCGGCTTATCACGTCGAGGTGAGATGCCTATTCTAGAAGGGCAGCAACCCGATGGTGATACTCTAGATATACTGATGGCCTAGGTGTGCCCACGGGAACGCAAGACGCGGAGCGAGAAGGTAGCAATTCCTACAGTGGAGGAAATCATCCTTCGAATGATACTCTTCATGGTGACTCAGGCAGCGGGTTCCTTGGCCAATCATGAGGCCTCGAAGGCCCATCTTCGATTGGCTCTCAAATGCTTGAATCCCACCATATTCAACTAGGCAGCGGTAGTAACGAGAAGTATTAAGAGACAGGTGACCAACTGTCGTCGAGGTGAGTTGAAGTAGTTTGGCTATGGGGCGATTCTACTCCCGCTCATGCTGGAGCGGGTACCCACATTATAGCTGCAGGATATGGCTGTGGACCGACCTAGAGGCCCTCGAGAGACGACGGCCACACGATGGGGCCATGTCATGCCACGAGGAGGTGGCGGTCGACTAGTGGCATGGGGAGTATACTTACGAGAGTGGTTGGAGAGGCAGACTATTTATGTGGAGGACTGGCCATATGCCGGCCTAGACTTCCGTGGAGACCCAGACATGCCGCTGCCTGCTAGAGAGCAGTGGGATGATGGTGGTAAGAAACTTGATCTCATTTTCTGATTTTTGATTTTTTCATGTACATGTCCTAATGACAAACGCTATGGTATGTAGATGTAGGACCGGTGAGAACCCTCGGCCTGGCCCTGGAGGCACGGAGGGATGCATAGGGTATTAGAGCTCTAGCCCTGGCTCCTCCGGGAGATGATACGATGGAGACCGTGATATGGAACCTTGAGGGCATGCTGATAGGGATCCAAGATTTCTATGGGATAGAGGAGGTCCCCATAGTGTCTCAGATCCATACAGTGGGAGTAGAACCTAGGATGCACCGCCTTTCGAGGCGGGCGGCACGAGCGGCTGGCCTTATAGGGAGCCCAACACACCATAGTAGATATCTAGGTCTTTATTCCCTACTAGTGATTTTTGAGAGACATGTGTCTCAGATTTACAGAGAACACAAGCCCTATCTAGACATGTACACTTATTTTTTGATGATGCACAGGGTGCAAACAATTTGGGCACACACACAGATATTTAATATATATATAAAATTATATATATATTATATATATTATATATACATATGTTTTAGGTCTATTGTACTTTATGCTTCTTGTATTATGTTGATTCACATATTATGCAAATGTCTGTCCAATACATAATTAGCTAATGCATCGGTTAACGTATTAAGTCGTCTTGGAATATGTTGATAAGTAATGAAATCAAAATCCCTTTATAATAACTTAACACTTAAATACAACCTTAAAATCCGATGATCTCTGACGGAATAATGCCCGTTGAGTTGGTGGACTACAAGTTGAGAATCCAAGTTTACAACCAATGTGCGAACGCCGAGGTTAATCACCTCAGCTAATAATTCAATCAAACACTATATTTAGCAACATTGTTCATTGTACAACCCAGACAAGCCCCTTGAACATCTACTAACTCACCATGAGGATCGTAGATCACCCATGCCATAGATGACAAGATGCGAGTACTGCGGGAAGCACCATCAACAAAACCAACGTAAGGCGATCCAGACATCTGTTCAAGAAGCAAAAGACACAATAAGCGGAAATCATGCCGACATACAGAAATAAAAACTAAAACAAACATGCACACACAACACACTACTGAAAGCATACGTATGTACAAAAAGAGAAGTGCACGCATGATGCTTGGTTCAAGTCAAGCCCATTTCGAGACTTGCCCTATCGCACTATTGCGTAACTGGCCTAGATAATGTAGGCGTCGTCTTGGCCTATTTGATAAGATGATCAATGGAACCGATGATCTGCCCATGCCACCTGGTCGAGCGAGGTTTACAAGCTAGAGGGTCAATGCCCCCTTGCGCAGAGGGACCGAGGGTCGCAACAGTGTGCAATTACGGATCAGAGCGAGTAGAAACCAAACTGAGCGAAGTAGGGTTCAGAGGTGGGAGTGAGGAAACACCCATAAGGGTGGGATATTTGAAGAGCCCGGCTCCCACACTCTCAAAAGGGATGGAGGTATGCTCCACAAAAGGCACATTTCCTTCAGAAGAAAAAGCGAAGAAGGAGAGCTGGTCTACTGTGACAATTTTCCCTTGGTGAGGGAAACAGATGACCCAGAAGAGGGATGAAGCCACGACATGCATGGCATACGTCCAACTCCGGCCCAGAAGGAGGTTGTAAGTAAGATTTGCTTCAACGACCTCAACTTCTACTTCAATGGTTTTTCCTTCTAAAGTGATCGACAATCGTTGAAGAATACCACAGGGACGATATTCTCTCCCATCGAAGGCCTCCAGTGTCATAGGAGACTGGCTCAGAGTCAGAGACCCGATCGCTTTCCAACAAGCAATAGACATGATGCAAGTTGACGCACCCTCATCAATAACTGTACGATGGATCGTTTTTGGATTGATGATAACTTGTATAAGAAAAGCGATCTGATGAGGCAGCCTTGGGACATGGCTCTCGAGATCAAAGGTAATCAGATCTGAATCTGCTAGGTCGATGCCATCAATGGCCGATAGCAGGGACTTCCTCTGAGGGGGGCATCTCTGGAGAACTTCTAAGGCGGACATAGCTGACGGAGCCTGTGCTAAGTCCTCAACTATGTTGTAGTGCTGAGCAGCACGAGCATTTGGGTTGTAAGATGATCTCCTGAGTACTCCTTTGGGAGGGGGTCGGATGGTCGTCTCAGTACTTGGTCTCTCGATATGGAGCGGACCAGAGCTGGATGAAAGAAAGCTTGAGGGAACCTCGGGCTCCTTCCCAGCAGACGATGGATACTCCTTTGTTTGCGTCATTACATGAATGGGAATGGATCCAGCCATGAAGACTTGGGAACCAAAGGGAGAAGAAGACGAAGATGGATCAACCACCATTTGAGTTTGTTGAGAGGGGAAAGGTTCTTTAAGAGCCGTAGGAATCCCAGGAGTGCCTTTCAACAAACGACTAACCTTGGACCGCCTTGGGCAGTCTTTAGTATAGTGATCCTCATCACAGATGAGACAAGGATATTTGGGTTTGCGCTTAGCTCCTTCCTCGGATGGAGGTTTGGAGGAATCCTGTTTAGGTTTTTCAGACTTATTTTTTGCTTTCCCCTTTTTCTTTCCTTTCGAGGCCTTACTCACCGTGGTGGACTGGACGGCGTTAACCTCGGAATTACTTCCAGAATTTGAACCACCCTGAGAAGTGTTTTCGTTACAAGCATTCGACTTTTTCTTCCCAGGGTTCGAGGATGATTTTTTGGACGACGGATTCACAGAGCCAATAACTCCATCAACAGATGGCTTTAGTGGAGCCTTGGATGTACCGGGTCTCGAGGCATCAGGAAAATACTCATACAAAGTACCTGACTGAGAGTAAACTAAGTCAAGGTACTGAGCACGCGCGAACACTTTCTCTTCAATCACACAGGCTCCCATAGCAATGTCCCGTACAATCTCAGGGACAAAGGAAGTTGTGAACCAATCGGTGAGGATTTGATCAGGAACCCAAAACTTGATCAACCAGTGATGCCTTCTTCATCCATCTATATGATCAGAGATGTGTGTAGCCGTATCCTGCTTGAGAGACGTAAGGAGATGGGTCCCTGTCTCGTACCGAATGGGTAACTAAAAATGAGTGAGGAATGCCATAGCCAATGAATTGAAATATTGAAAAGACCCATGGGTCAATTCAATGGACAATTTAGCAGCAGAGCCGGTGAGAGTCCTTTGGAACAGGCGAAGTCGAACTGAATCATCAAGCCATGAATTAGATGAACACCATAGGTGATAAGTCATTACATGGGCTTGAGGATCCTCTCTAGCTTTGCAGTCGAATTTTGGACAGTCGTCGGGTATCTTAGTTGGAACTCGTGGCCATTGTGGATTATGCAAAATAGGATCATTTGTTAACTTCGACACATCAGGCAGTTCCAACGTCACTAGAAATGGTAGCTTCGGGTTGAAGGACATCTGCAGATATGAGGTAGGGCCAGAGTTCCATCCAGTTGCTAGTTGCCCCCATTGACCTTGTCCGAACGGACCAGGTCCAAAAGGACCTTGTCCATAGGAACTTTGTCCATAAGGGTTATATCCATAACTGGATGGTTGATTCTAGTTCTGCCCCCCAGCGCCCCATTGGTTACCATACTGTCCTGCAGGAGCAACATTGGGTTGTTGATAATTTTGATAAGGGGTGACCTGCGGCTGTTGGTAATTTTGATACGGGGTGAATTGATTTGGCCCCTCGGGTTTTTGGTATCCATATGGTTACTGGGCTCCATATTGAGCCTGGGAACCAAGCGGCATCTGATCAGAAGGTTGGGATTGGTACCCACCTTGTGGTTGGAGACCAGTTGATTCTAAGGTTGGTAACCGGGTTGAGCTTGAGAAGTAGGAACCATCTGCATGCCCGGTTGAGCCGCCCCAGAGAGATATCCTTGCGAAGACTGACGTTGGGCCATCTCGTCGGAAGGTTGTCCTGGTTGGATCTGAGATGGACCTACTTGCCCAGAATGTTTAACTTGCTGGGGGTTTGGTTGTCCTTGCGCAACTGAAGGTTGTCCTTGTAGACCAGATGGCAAACTAGGCTGAGAAGTGGGCTGGTCTTGCTGCATGTAAGGTTGGCCACCTTGCCTAGAAGGGTAACCTTACTGGTTTCCGGGTTGTCCTTGCTGCGCGTAAGGTTGTCCCGGGTTTCCAGAAGGTTGCCCAAGATATGTATAAGACGGACCAACAAAGGCCAAAGGTTGTCCCTGGTAGGGTTGTCCTTGTGAGCCTCCAGGTTGCCCTGGATAAGTTGGGCCATAATACTGCTGCCCATAATTACGCTGCATGTAGGATGACTGACCTTGGTATGATGGTCCCTGAGATGGCTGCCCTTGACCCAGACAGAATTGGCCACCACCGTAGCCAGTGGTACCACAAGACACATTCAACGGAATGGTACCTTCTACAGCGGGTTGGGCTGGCAAGGAGGTATAAAAATAATGATTGACATGATCATAATAAGGGCCTTGCCCGCTTAGATTGTGGGCAGCATGCAAGTACTGAGAATATGCCCCCCCCTGCTGAAATGGAATCAGAAGAAGGTAGGGCACTGCTTGCAGGACGAACAACTCTGGCAGCATGTGTCGATTGACCACTACGTACCAGGCCTCGGGATGGGCCGGCAATAGTATTTACGATGGAAGATGCCGTAACGGCACTAGCAACTGGAGTCGATGATGCAACACAAACGGTCGGATTGGTTGGAACTGACGTGACAGCGATATGGTGAACCTCGGAAACAAAATGTCCCGTAGTGGGAACAATGTTATTATCCCACATAGAAGAGTAACTCGCAGAGCCCATAGCATCCCCTAGAGATCTATAGCACGTCGGCATTGTGATACCGAGAGGTGTAACAGTGTAGGGTGTAGAGATAATTGGGGATGTGGCTAGGATGGGAGTCTCAATACTCGACATAACGGGTGTTCCACTCGATACAGGAGATGTGTCTTCCATGTCGGAAGAAGCCATCGGGGACAAAACACCAACAGGAGTAGAGGGAAAATCCTCTTCAGAAGGCTCCCAAACAGGGTTCCAAAACAAGTCGTAAATCTCGTTCTCTAGAGCACGAGAGTTCAACGGTTGGACACTTGGAATAACAGGGAAAGTGTCACCACAAACCGATGTCTTAGGAGCAGCAGAAGAAGGAGACCCTTGGTCACTTGGGACGGGAGACAGGATCGATGGATCCGCCAGGATGATCGAATCAAACAAAAATCCTATACAAGCTAACGATAAAATACCCTACTCAAAACTAGC
This sequence comes from Pinus taeda, assembly GCA_000404065.3. Lineage (NCBI taxonomy): Eukaryota > Viridiplantae > Streptophyta > Pinopsida > Pinales > Pinaceae > Pinus > Pinus taeda. The sequence goes on along the minus strand of APFE030477299.1, from coordinate 101,040 downwards.
GCAAACAAGATCTAAGAGGGTAAATGTAATCGTGGTCGAATAAATTTTAAGACATTAGGACACAACTTGACCTTTTCATGTTTTAAGAGTCGAGAAAAGGACAAGAGATGACTCTAGTCGCCTTCGAATATTTAGTGAGCCTGAAGTGACAAGTGCTCAATAGAGCCTTTTCTTTTAAGGAGTTCGAGAAGGATCAAAAAGTGACTTCTCTGGAGAAACTAGGCAAGGGGTTTACCAGACAATCCGTAAAACTGCATATACACCTTAGCGATCATATGAAAGGCAAGGACGTTCCATACGGCAGTCAATCTTCCCGAATGCTGTGTTCGGTGCGTTACGGGCTGTAAGGCAGCAGACACGACTTCCTGTGGATCAACGATGATAACCTAGTGGAGTCTCCCCATATATACGCAAGGGTACGTGGGAGCACAAGTCTGTACTAGACCACAGTTGAATCACACAAGGAGGAATCACCCAACCTTAATGTGAGAATAAAAGTGACTAGGTTTAATGACGCCGGAGCACGTCTCTAACCTAGTCCTCTAGAATGTGAGAGTTATGTTCCAATGCATTTTTAAGTTTATTCGATTTATTTTAAAGTTGATCTTGAGTTAAGTTTCGGTTTTCAGGTCCTACCGTATGTAATTTCTCAAAATCCCTAAAATGCACTCTATATGCCAAAATATGTCATTCCATTCGATGAATGCTAATTACAAGAGAGTTAGAGGGCTTTCACACAAATGAAATGATCACAAAACAACAAATAGCTTCCCTAATGCAGCTAATGGAAATTCACAAAGTTTTCTTTGAGATCACTAATCATATATCAAAATGAAAAGCTTCTAATTCTCATTAACTAATACAAAGCAAAAGAGATTTTTCTTTTTGTTGATGGCAAAGTGCATTAAACAAACTTTGAGAAATGATAACATACAAATGTGGAAAAACCAGTTGACCCCAAACAATTGCGATCCGTGCCCGGGCAGTGAAAAGAAATTGAAACAATGTCAAGATTGGTTCAACAACGATCACTTAAACAACCAAGCAAAAGCAAGCAAAGAGGAAGGCTCAATTAAACCAATAGCAAGCAGTAAACGAACCTTTGCAAACGAGTAACCAAGCAAAGCTGATCCAACAAACTTGGAACAATAAAACTAGGTCACAAAGCTAAAAGCAAGATTCGCTTCAACAAGACTCACAAGAAAGTGCTTCAATCTTCAGACAATGAAAATCAAGTCATAAATCAAGTGAAAAGAGCAGGGGATAGCAAGACCAACAGGCTCAGGAGGTAGAATTGAAGAAATTCAATCCTACAGGAATTAGCACGGGTGGAACACAACAACAGTGCGCTGATAAGAAACTACGCGTTGCAATAATGCGATGTCAGCGCAGAAGTACACGACTTAACCGCGATGGTTCGATTTTCAGAACCGTCGCAACTGTTTTTTGTATTAATGCGATGATCAGGAAGTCACAGAAAGGGCTATGTGATGGCAGCGCGACTGTTTTATAATAAATTGTGATGAAGCTAAAAAACGACCATAATCAAGTCAAAAACTCCCAAACCAAGGCAATCACTCTTTAAACAATCAAGGCACTTCCCAAACCGAACCAGGAAACCCAAAAAACAGAGAACTAATCCCCAAACTTTGAAAAGAGAGAAAAAATCAAACTCAAGGAAAAAATGAACAAGAAGAGGACAAAAGCTAGCTCCAAGCTGTTCATTTTGTAAACCAAAATGGAGATCGACTGAAGTGGCTTTGATCTACTTCACTAACGTAGAGAAATAGCGTTTTGAAGGCTTCCTGGCCGTGCTTCAGGCCCCGTTTAAAGTTTACAAATCAAACAACAAGGTAAAATTCCCCAGCGGAGTCGCCAAATTGTTGAGTAGGTAAATCCCCTATGCGGACAAAGGTGATCCCACTAGCCTAACTGAGGTCTAGAAACAATCAAACAACGCTAACATGTAGGTTCCTAATTGCAAAATAAAGGCCAAGATGAGAGCCTAGCTCGAATCCAACGCATATATTCGTAGAAGGGTTGACGCTTCCGTTCTTTCGCTTCAGCTGGTCACAATCCTCACGATCTCCGTGGACAGACACCTGCACATGCAAAGAACAAGACAAATACAAGCATAAAATCCGGGAAATGCAACTATGTATCAGTCAGAAAGGATACAACTCAAACATCATAATAAAGACACATGAGTGAAACCATAATGATAGTCGTCTATTATTATTGATAAAACAAAAGAGAATACAACCAAGTTCTGACATCAAATCCTCATTTGGTTGGGTCCAGCCAGCAAGTCCCTCAAGCATTCACCATTGAAGGTAGATATCCCAAGACAAAACTCTCTCTCATACAAGTTTACACAATATGGAAACACTTCACAACCTTCCTTAAGCACTCTAGCAATCCCACACTTGTCACACTAGCTACCTATCAAGCTCACACACTATCAGCAACACTCCAAACACCATGAATTCCAAACTAGTAGCTCATAGCAATGGTGGAGGATTAAATAGGAGAAGGAGTCTCCATGAATGGTGGGAGGATGAGCTTATCTCCAAGGAAGGTGGCTCAAATAACGAAACAAACATGTCAGAGAAGGGAGGGAGACATTTACAAGGCCAACAACCAGGTCTGGAGTCATCTGGAAGGCCGGCTGTTAGAACAAACTCGCCCAAACCGAATCATCGCGGGTAAATAACTGCACTGGAGCACTGATATCGCTGCTGAATAAGAAATAAATTCATATCAGCGCGATCAGATATAAGTAACGGATGCACTGTCACATGAAATTTGACCAGCACGGGAATCACGTGTGCTCCCGCGCTGGCAGCGCATTAGGGCTGCTTTGGAGCGTTCATCAGCGTGCTCATTTTTACAAAAGTCACGATGATAGAAGAACGTTGGAAAAGTGGTTCATTTGGCAACATTAGAGAGCATGAGCATGATTAATTTGGTCCCATGACACAGCAGGAAGACTGACAGGGAGACAGTGACAAATTACTGTGTAACAGATGCCCCCTAAAGCATGAAGCCCGAGAGAGTGGGAGGGGTGAAATGCTTTACGAAACTGGCTTAACTGGAATGCCACCAGGAAGAACCTGCACATAGTACAACTGATATTTCAAATACATGATGTACATGGTATGGGCGCAGCCATCCATAACAGAGTACATAAAAATATGGATCCCAGGTATGGACACAGCCATCCGATGGGGATCAATAAATAGACTTAGGCATGGTTGCAGCATATGCTTGAGAGGTGTCATCATGACGGAACCCGATGTCATAAAGTTTTAACGAGTCTGACAAAGGAAAAACTCGGCGTCTTTTCATATTTAGAGAGTTTGAAAAGACAGCGAAAAGGAAACTCTAGGGGTGTCCTTTTTCGTAAAGTTGTATCTCTCGAGCCAGGAAAAGTATAAACTATGCTCGAAAGAACTGTCCAATCATTACGACTGAGGAGTACTTTTCATAAGTAGTGACTTTGATCTGAAAAAGTAAAAAAGCGATCAAAATCACGTCGCTTCGTGACCGTTAACGAATTCGAAACGACAAAAAGCCGACAATATTTTTAAGGTTAAACGGTCGAAAAAAGAGCTTTAAAGGCGACCGCCTCTCGCTTCTTTTAATGATTCGAGAGGGAGACTCGGCTATCTTTTCTTACTTCACGTTGAAAAAAAGCTTAAAGCTGATGTTTTGGAACCAAGTGCGTATAGAACCTTCGTAATTCCACCAGCATGAAAATCTGCACAAGGAACACCTCACGGGTAAACTTGTTCGAAATAATATAGACAACATGCATAGAAACATAGTAAAACTATATCGGAACCAAGCATATGGTAAAAATCATCATAAAAAACCCATATTGATGAACAATAATATTTAATTTTTAAAATTTACCATAAATAGGAGGGTAAACAAAATTTTTACCATTGCTACCATTTGGAGCTTTGGAGAACGATTTGGAGTTGTGAGGTTGACGAGCCAAATTCCACCCCATACGTGCATCGAAGATCCTACAATCTGTACCAGGTAGGTTCATCTTCCCTTACGCTCCATTTTGAAGTCTTTTTGCTGCATTTTAACGGTGGAAAGTGGTGGTTTGGGCGGATTTTTTGAAACTCATTCCGCTCTCGGTCAGCGTGGATTTCCCTATCGGGTTCGCGCTGATCGAAAAAAATTCCACAGACCACTCCCAGATTAGCACGGAAGAGTGATGTACTTCCGCACTGACCCAGAAAAAATTATCAAAGGGCGCCATGATCAACGTGACTGTTTTAAAAACAGTCGCGCTAGCGCCGCGCAACAAGTTTTTTGACAAATGAACGTGTGAAACTTTATGAGCAGGGCCCTAATGAAATTTTTTGATCATGCAGGGTATGATGGCATTTGTTTGGCAGGAACGCGCTCATGATAACGAGGATATAGTGGCTTTTGCTGATTCTGGGTGCCGAAATGCAATGCGAGGGTGCAGGTTGCTTAAATTCTTCCTAACTCCATGCCTGCGAGCACAGCCTGACCTTCTTGAATTCTTGATCAGAGCCTGGAATCCCACTGATGGGAAGTTTGTGATCCGAGGCTGAGACATCAAGTTTGACTACATAGATATCTATTTTTTGACCGGGTTATCCTGTTGAGGTGAGATGCCTATTCTGGAAGGGCAGCGACCCGGTGGTGATACTCTAGATATACTGATGGCCCAGGTGTGCCCACGGGCACGCAAGACGCGGAGTGGGAAGGTAGCAATTCCTACGGTGGAGGACATCATCCTTCGAACGATACTCTTCATGGTGACTCGGGCAGCGGGCTCCTTGTCCAATCATGAGGCCTCGAAGGTCCATCTTCTATTGGCTCTCGAATGCTTGAATCCTACCATATTCAACTGGGTAGCGGTAGTAACAAGAAGTATGAAGAGACAGCTGATCAACTGTCATCGAGGTGAGTCGAAGCAGTTTGGCTATGGGTCGATTCTACTCCCGCTCATGCTTGAGTGGGTACCGGCATTGCAGCTACAGGATATGGACGTGGACCCACCTAGAGGCCCTCGAGAGAAGAGGGCCACACGATGGGGCCATGTCATGCCACGAGGAGGTGGCGGTCGACCAGTGGCATGGGGAGTATACTTCCGAGAGTGGTTGGAGAGGCAGACTATTTTTGTGGAGGACTGGCCATATGTCGGCCTAGACTTCCGTGGAGACCCAGACATGCCGCTGCCTGCTGGAGAGCAGTGGGATGAGGTGGTAAGACACTTGATCTCATTTTTTAATTTTTAATTTTTGTGATGTTTTTTATTTTTTCATGTACACGTCCTAATGACAAACGCTATGGTATGCAGATGTAGGACCGGCGAGACCCCTCGGCCTAGCTCTGGAGGCACGGAGGGATGCACAACGTATTAGAGCTCTAGCCCTGGCTCCTCCGGGAGATGATACAATGGAGACCGTGATACGGAACCTTGAGGGCTTGCTGATAGGGATCCCAAATTTCCAAGGGATAGAGGAGGTCCCCATAGCGTCTCAAATCCATATAGTGGGAGTAGAACCTAGGATGCACCGCCTTTTGAGGTCGGTGCCATGAGCGGCTACGGCTTATAGGGAGCACAACCCACCACAGTAGATATCTAGGTCTTTATTCCCTACTGGTGATTTTTGAGAGACATGTGTCTCAGATGTACAGAGAACACATGCCCTATCTAGACATGTACACTTATTTTTTTATGATGCACGGGGTGCAAAAATTTTGGACACACACATATATATACATATGTTTTATGGTCTATTGTAATTTATGCTTCTTGTATTATGTTGATTCACATGTTATGCAAATGCCTGTCTAATACATAATTAGCTAATGCATCGGTTAACGTATTAAGTCGTCTTGGAATATGTTGATAAGTAATGAAATCAAAATCCCTTTCTAATAACTTAACACATAAATACAACCTTAAAATCCGATGATCTCTCATGGAATAACACCCGTTGAGTTGGTGGACTACAAGTTGAGAATCCAAGTTTACAACCACTGTGCGAACACCGAGGTTAATCGCCTCAGCTAATAATTCAATCACAACACTATATTCAGCAACATTGTTCGTCGTACAACCCAGAAAAACCCCTTGAATATCTACTAACTCACCATGAGGATCGTAGATCACCCATGCCGCAGATGACAAGCTGCGAGTACTGGGGGAAGCACCATCAGTGAAACCAACGTAAGGCGATCCAGACATCTGTTGAAGAAGCAAAAGACACAATAAGCGGCAATCATGCCGACATACCGAAATAAAAACTAAAACAAACATGCACACACAACACACTACTGAAAGCATACGTATGTACAAAAAGAGAAGTGCACGCATGATGCTTTGTTCAAGTCAAGCCCATTTCAGGACTTGCCCTATCGCACTGTTGCGTAACCAGCCTAGATAATGTAGGCATCGTCTCGGCCTGTTTGATAAGATGATCAACGGCACCGATGATCTGCCCATGCCCCCCAGCCGAGCGAGGTTTACAAGCTAGAGGATCAATGCCCCCTTGTGCAGAGGGACCGAGGGTCGCAACAGTGTGCAATGAGGGATCAGAGCGAGTAGAAACCAAACCGAGTGAAGTAGGGTTCGGAGGTGGGAGTGAGAAAACACCCATAAGGGCGGGATCTTTGAAGAGCCCGTCTCCCACACTCTCAAAAGGGATGGAGGTATGCTCCACGAAAGGCACATTTCCTTCAGAAGAAGAAGCGAAGAAGGAGAGCTGGTCTACCGTGACAATTTTCCCTTGGTGAGGGAAACGGATGACACAGAAGAGGGATGAAGCCACGAAACGCATGCCATACGTCCAACTCTAGCCCAGAAGGAGGTTGTAAGTAAGATTTGCGTCAACGACCTCAACTTCTACTTCAACGGTTTTTCCTTCTAAAGTGATCGGCAATCGTTGAAGAATACCATAGGGACGAGATTCTCTCCCATCGAAGGCCTCCAGTGTCGTAAGAGACTGGCTCAGAGTCGGAGACCTGATCGCTTTCCAACAAGCATTAGACATGATGCAAGTTGACGCGCCCTCATCAATAACTATATGATGGATCGTTTTTGAATTGATGATGACTTGTATAAGAAAAGAGATTTAATGAAGCAGCCTTGGGACATGGCTCTCGAGATCAAAGGTAATCAGATCCGAATCTTCCGAGTCGATGCCACTGATGGCCGATAGCAGGGACTTCCTCTTAGGGGGGCAGCTCTCGAGAACTTCTAAGGCGGACATAGTCGACGGAGCCTGCGCTAAGTCCTCAACTATGCTGTAGTGCTAAGTAGCACGAGCATTTGGGTTGTAAGATGATCTCCTGAGTACTCCTTTGGGAGGGGGTCGGATGGTCGTCTAAGTACTTGGTCTCTCGATATGGAGCGGACCAGAGCTAGACGAAGGAGCGCTTGAGGGAACCTCGGGCTCCTTCCTGGCGGATGACGGATACTCCTTTGTTTGAGTCGTTACATGAACGGGAATGGATCCAACCATGAAGACTTGGGAACCAAAGGGAGAAGAAGACGAAGATGGATCAGCCACCATTTAAGTCTGTTGAGAGGGGAAAGGTTCTTTAAGAACTGCAGGAATCCCAGGAGCGCCTTTCAACAAACGACTAACCTTGGACCGCCTTGAGCAGTCTTTAGTACAGTGATCCTCATCACAGATGAGACAAGGATATTTGCGTTTGCGCTTAGCTCCTTCCTCAGATGGAGGTTTAGAGGAATCATGTTTAGGTTGTTCAGAATTATTTTTTGCTTTCCCCTTTTTCTTTACTTTCGAGGCCTTACTCACCGTGGTGTACTAGACGGCGTTAACCTCGGAAGTACTTCTAGAATTGTAACCACCCTGAGAAGTGTTTTCATTAGAAGCATTCGACTTTTTCTTCCCAGGGTTCGAGGATGATTTTTTGGATGACGGATTCACAGAGCCAATAACTCCATCAACAGATGGCTTTGGTGGAGCCTTGGATGTAACGGGTCTCGAGGGATTAGGCAAATACTCATAAAAAGTACCTGACTAAGAGTAAACTAAGTCAAGGTACTGAGCACGCACGATCACTTGCTCTTCAGTCACACTGGCTCCCATAGCAATGTCCCGTGCAATCTTAGGGACAAAGGAAGTTGTGAACCAATCAGTGAGGAGTTGATCAGGAATCCAAAACTTGATCAACTGGCAACGCCTTCTCCATTCATGTATATCATCAGAGATGTGTGTAGCCATATCCTGCTTGAGAGACGTAAGGAGATGGGTCCCTGTCTCGTACCGAATGGGTAACTGAAAATGAGTGAGGAATGCCATAGCCAATGAACTGGTGGCCATTGTGGATTATGCAAAATAGGATCATTTGTTAACTTCGACACATCGGGCAGTTCCAACGTCACTAGAAATGGTAGCTGCGGGTTGAAGGACATCTGCGGATATGAGGTAGGGCCAGAGTTCCATCCAGTTGTTGGTTACCCCCATTGACCTTGTCCGGACGGACCAGATCCAAAAGGACCTTCTCCATAGGAACTTTGTCCATAAGGGTTATATCCATAACCGGATGGTTGATTCTGGTTCTGCCCCCCAGCGCCCCATTGGTTACCATACTGTCCTGCAGGAGCAACATTGGGATGCTGATAATTTTGATAAGGGATGACCTGTGGCTGTTGGTAATTTTGATACAGGACGAATTGATTTGGCCCCAGGGGTTGTTGGTATCCATATGGTTGTTGGGCTCCATATTGAGCCTGGGAACCAGGCGACATCTAATAAGAAGGTTGGGATTGGTACCCACCTTGTGGCTGGAGACCAGTTTGATTTTGGGGTTGGTAACCGGGTTGAGCTTGAGAAGTAGGAACCATCTGCATGCCCGGTTGAGCCGCCCCAGAGAGATATCCTTGCAAACACTGAGGTTGGGCCATCTGGCCAGAAGGTTGTCTTGGTTGGATCTGAGATGGACCTACTTGTCCAAAAGGGTGAACTTGTTGGGGGTTTGGTTGTCCTTGTGCAACCAAAGGTTGTCCTTGTAGACTAGATGGCAGACTAGGCTGAGCAGTGGACTAGCCTTGCTGCATGTAAGGCTGGCCACCTTGCCCAGAAAGGTAACCTTGCTGGTTTCCAGGTTGTCCTTGCTGCGCGTAAGGTTGTCCCAGGTTTCTAGAAGGTTTCCCAAGATATGTATAAGACAGACCAAGAGAGGCCGAAGGTTGTCCCTGGTAGGGTTGTCCTTGTGAGCCTCCAGGTTGCCCTGGATAAGTTGGGCCATAATACTGATGCCCATAATTAGGCTGCATGTAGGATGGCTGACCTTGGTATGATGGTCCCTGAGATGGCTGCCCTTGACCCGAACGGAATTGGCCACCACTGTAGCCAGTGGTACCTCAAGCCACATTCAACGGAATGGTACCTTCTACACCGGGTTGGGCTGGCAAGGAGGTATACAAATAATGATTGACAGGATCATAATAAGGGCCTTGCCTGCCTGGATTTTGGGCAGCATGCAAGTACTGAGAATATTCCCCCCTTGTTGAAATGACATCAGAAGAAGGCAAGGCACCGCTTGCAGGATGAACAACTCTGGCAGCATGTGCCGATTGACCACTACGTACCGGGCCTCGGGATGGGTCGGCAACAGTATTTACGACGGAAGATGTTGTAACGGAACTAGCAACTGGAGTCGATGATGCGACACAAATGGTCGGATTGGTTGGAACTGACATGACAGCGGTATGGTGAACCTGGGAAACAAAAGGTCTCGTAGCGGGAACAATGTTATTATCTAACATAGAAGAGGAACTCGCAGAGCCAATAGCATCCCTTAGAGATCTATAGCGCGCCGGCACTGTGATACCAAGAGGTTTAACAGTGTAGGGCGTAGAGATAACCGGGGATGTGGCCGGGATGGGAGTCTCAATACTCGACATAACGGGTGTTCCACTCGATACAGGAGATGTGTCTTCCATGTCGGAATAAGCCATCGGGGACGAAACACCAACAGGGGTAGAGGGAAAATCCTCTTCAGAAGGCTCCCAAACAAGGTTCCAAAACAAGTCGTAAAGCTCGTCCTCCGAAGCACGAGAGTTCAACGGTTGGACACTTGGAATAACAGGGAAAGTGTCACCACAAACCGGTGTCTCAGGAGCAGCAGAAGAAGGAGACCCTTGGTCACTCGGGACAGGAGATGGGATCGATGGATTCGCCAGGATGATCGAATCAAACAAAAATCCTAGACAAGATAACGATAAAAGACCCTACTCAAAACTAGCGCAAACAAGACCTAATAGGGTAAATGTAATCGTGGTCGAATAAATTTTAAGACATTAGGACACAACTTGACCTTTTCATGTTTTAAGAGTCGAGAAAAGGACAAAATATGACTCTAGTCGCCTTCGAATATTTAGTGATCCTAAAGTGACAAGTGCTCAATAGAGCCTTTTCTTTTAAGGTGTCCTAAAAGGATCAAAAAGTGACTGCTCTCGAGAAACTAGGCAAGGGGTTAAACAGACAATTCGTAAAACTGCATATACACCTTAGCGATCATATGAAAGCCAAGGACTTTCCATATGGCAGTCAATCTTCCCGAATGTTGTGTTTGGTGCGTTATGGGCTGTAAGGCGGCAGACACGGCTTCCCGTGGATCAAGGATGATAACCTAGTGGAGTCTCCCCATATATACGCAACGGTATGTGGGAGCACAAGTCCGTACTAGACCACAATTGAATCACACAAGGAGGAATCACCCAACCTTAATGTGAGAACAAGAGTGACTAGGTTTAACGACGCCGGAGCACGTCTCTAGCCTAGACCTCTAGAATGTCAGCATTATGTTCCAATGCGTTTTTAGGTATATTCGATTTAGTTTAAAGTTGATCTTAATTTAAGTTTCGGTTTTTAGGTCCTACCATATGTAATTTCTCAAAATCCCTAAATGCACTCTATATGCCAAAATATGTCATTCCATTCGATGAATGCTAATTACAAGAGAGTTAGAGGGCTTTCACAAAAATGAAATGATCACAAAACAACAAATAGCTTCCCTAATGCAGCTAATGGAAATTCACAAAGTTTTCTTTGAGATCACTAATCATTAATCAAAATGAAAAGCTTCTAATTCTCATTAACTAATACAAAGCAAAAGAGATTTTTCTTTTTTTTGATGGAAAAGTGCATTAAACAAACTTTGAGAAATGATAACAGACAAATGTGGAAAAACCGATTGACCCCAAACAACTGTGATCCGTGCCCGGGTAGTGAAAAGAAATCGAAACAATGTCAAGATTGGTTCAACAACGATAACTTAAACAACCAAGCAAAAGCAAGCAAAGATGAAGGCTCAATCAAACTAATAGCAAGTAGTAAATGAACCTTTGCAAACGAGTAACCAAGCAAAGCTGATCCAACAAAATTGGAACAATAAAACTAGGTCATAAAGAAAAAAGCAAGATTCGCTTCAACAAGACTCACAAGAAAGTGCTTCAATCTTTAGACAATGAAAATCAAGTCATAAATCAAGTGAAAACAGCAGGGGATAGCAAGACCAACAGGCTCAGGAGGTAGAATTGAAGAAATTCAATCCTACAGGAATCAGCGTGGGTGGAACACAGCAACAGTGCACTGATAAGAAACTACGCGTAGGAACAATGTGATGTCAGCGCGGAAGTAAACGACTTAACCGCGATGGTTCAATTTTCAGAACCGTCACGATTGTTTTGTGTATTAACGCGATGATAAGGAAGTCACAGAAAGGGTTATGCGATGGCAGCGCGACTGTTTTATAATAAACCGCGATGAAGCTAAAAAACAACCACAATCAAGCCAAAAACTCCCAAACCAAGGCAATCACTCTTTAAACAATCAAAGCACTTCCCAGACCGAACCAGGAAACCAAAAAAACATAGAACTAATCCCCAAACTTTGAAAAGAGAGCAAAAATCAAACTCAAGGAAAAAATGAACAAGAAGAGGACAAAAGCTAGGTCCAAGCTGTTCAGTTTATAAACCAAACCGGAGATCGACTGAAGTGGCTTTGATCTACTTTGCTAATGCAGAGCAATAGCATTTCGAAGGCTGCCTATCTGTGCTTCAGGCCCTGTCTAAAGTTTACAAATCAAACAACAAGGTAAAATTCCCCAGTGGAGTCGCCAAATTGTTGAGTAGGTAAATCCCCTCTGCGGACAAAGGCGATCCCACTAGCCTAACTGAGGTCTAGAAACAATCAAACAATGCTAACACGCAGGTTCCTAATTGCAAAATAAAGGCCAACATGAGAGCCTACCTCGAATCCAACGCTTATATTCGTAGAAGGGTCATCGCTTCCATTCTTTCGCTTCAGCTGGTCACATCCTCACGATCTCCATGGACAGACACCTGCACATGCAAAGAACAAGACAAATACAAGCATAAAATCTGGGAAATGCAACTATGTATCAGTCAGAAATGATACAACTCAAACATCATAATAAAGACACATGAGTGGAACCATAATGATAGTCGTCTATTATTATTGATAAAACAAAAGAGAATACAACCAAGTTCTGACGTCAAATCCTCCTTTGGTTGGGTCCAGCCAACAAGTCCCTCAAGCATTCACCCTTGAAGGTAGATATCCCAAGACAAAACTCTCTCTCACACAAGTTTTCACAAGATGGAAATGCTTCACAACCTTCCTTAAGCACTCTAGCAATCCCACACTTGTCACACCAGCTACCTATCAAGCTCACACACTATCAGCAACACTCCAAACACCATGAATTCCAAACTAGCAGCTCATAGCAATGGTGGAGGCTTAAATAGGAGAAGGAGTCTCCATGAATGGTGGGAGGATGAGCTTATCTGCAAGGAAGGTGGCTCAAATGACGAAACAAACATGCCAAAGAAGGGAGGGTGACATTTACAAGGCCAACAACCAGGTCTGGAGTCATTTGGAAGGCCGGCTGTTAGAACAAACTCACCCAAACCGAATCATCGCGGGTAAATAACTGCACTAGAGCGTTGACATCGCTGGTGAATAACAAAGAAATTCATATCAGCACGATCAGATATAAGTAACGGACGTGTTGTCACATGAAATTTGACCAGCGTGGGAATCATGTGTTCTTCCGCGCTGGCAGCGCATTAGGTCTGCTTTGGAGCGCTCATCAGCAAGTTTATTTTTACAACAGTCGTGATGATAGAAGAACTTTGGCAAAGTGGGTCATTTGGCAACATTAGAGAGCATGAGCATGATTAATTTGGTCCCATGACACAACAGGAAGACTGACAGGGAGACAGTGACAAATTACTGTGTAACAGAAATGATGCAATTACAACGAGGGTAGAGCTTAACCCCTATGTCAATTGGAGACCTACTAGACAAATTTCCCAAGCATACCACTGCCAAGATTTCTGAAATGCTTCATACCTTCATTAGGGAGGAAAGCATGTCCCAACAGAACCTCCTCCTTATGTGGCTACAATTTTTTCCCCATTTGGTCAAGATATAGTAACAATGATCTCTTGTGTTTTAAGCTATACCACTAGTGAATACATAGATGAAATCATTCTAGCCTTCATGTCCTTCTTCACTCCAGGATATCCCCCTACCATTATGTATGATTATGCCAAATTCATAGTAGGTAAAATGCATGATCAATTCTTAAGAATGAACAATGAAAGAATATTCAAGTATTCCTCAGTTTTGCACCACCTTTTCTTATATTATCAACCTAATAAATTCCCATTTACTCTTCAAAAGCTTGATACTAGAGGCCACCCTAGGTTAGTAATCTTTTGTACTCATTTGATCCACAAATATAAATCACCATATCCATACACAGACTTCATAGATCTTTTTGTATATCCTATGGTGACCATGCTACTAGGAATTCCTCCAAGGATCAGTTCATATATCAGGAGGTTCCTACAACTTTCAAAACAACACAAAGTGAGAAATTGGTACTTGTACCAAAATCACGTTGAAATTAGGATCTATGGCTGTGAGTTAGCACCATACAAGATACCCAAATACCTCCCAATGAGGTTATTTTCTCTGGAGTACTATAGGTAAATAATAAATTTAGATAAGGTGCATTTTGTTAAAGCCAAAAACAAGGCTCAACTCACAGTCAAAGATCAACTAGGCCCCTTTGTGTGCAATAGTCGAGAAGCTGGAAGAGAAGCAGAAGAAATCCTTCAAAGGCTCAAACTAAAACAAAGCTTCATATGGAGATATGACCCCTTTGATTTCATCTACAATAGAAGACAAAAAAACAAGACAAATCCCTATATCCACCACAGAATTCTTGAGATAGAAAAATATGCAAATCAATTGGAATGGGTGGAGAATACTCTAGTGGACAAAGATAGCACTAAATTTGCAGTTGAAAATGCATTAATCGATCTATAGGGGAGGCTTGATGAAGGTTATTTCATATATGTGCCAGGAGAATCTCAAGCACAAAGGGAATCAGAGACACACAGTGAACAACAAGCAAAAGAAAGACCTTAGGTGTAAGAAGAGTCAGAACGACCAGACTTAGTAGAAGAACTAACTCAAACAAGATTGCCAAAGCCCATCATGAGTACACCCCCTATTGTGCAAACTCCTCTAAATGAGGAGAAAAACCTCAAAAGAGATATGGAGGAGGGCATTCCTTCAAGCAGAGCCATTTCAAAAACATATGTCAAAAGGCAAAGGTTAAATCCTTTCTCTAAGCAAGAATTCACAGAAGAAAAATAGTTGGAGCCACAAGCACAGAAAGAGAAGGGAGCAGGCATGCTACTCCCTCTGGAGGAACACAAGAAGCTTCCACAACACCTATTCAAATGTTGGAAAGACAACAAAGTGTGGAAGTTTCCTCATTAAGGATTCCATCTGAACAAGACCAGGATATCAAAGAAAAGTACAAGGAAATGAAGGCCAAGAATGAAAGGCTGAAAGCCCAAAGCTATGCACAATACCTAAAAATGGCTCCCTCCAACCAAACAAGGCTTATGTTAGCCTTTGATGTGAAAGAAGGAAAAATGCAGTTGACTTTCATGAACCCCACCACTCAACATCCCAAATCAGTGGCTGACTACCAGAAGACAGATTTTGAAGTACTGGCAAAGGACATACATCATATTGACCATATTGAATTGCTTAAACAAACAGGAGAGGTGGTATATTCTACTTTGATAAGAAAATCCATTATAGCCCACCAGTTACAGAATTCACAGAATAATATATCAGCTCAATTCCAATTGGAGAAGGCCTCTTCACAGGCAAAAGACACCTGAATTAAGTCTTTAGATGACTTAATCATTGAGTTGGGACACGATCCCAAAGATGTAAAGGCCACTCAAATGTTGATAAAGAAGAAGAATGATGACATATCTGCTTTGAAGAAGCAACTCAAAATTCCACCATTGCATCATCCACAAATATCAGAAGTCTTAGAAACTTAGAAGGAACAAGAAGAGCTTATGGACTTAGTCCTTAAGTTAAATGATCAGCTGAAAGAAACAGAGAAAGAATTGGACATAATGATTCAGTCCAAACAAAGTGAATTTCCCACTACCTCCACAGCTTCCATTCCCACAATAAAAACTGCAGTGCCTTCAACATTGGCAACCTCTTTAGCACCAATAACTCCACCTGCTACAACACTTCCAGTCACAACAAAGTTTACAACTATAGGTACTTCAACAGAGGAAACAACATAGTTAGTGAAAGCCATGAAGGAAATGTCCATCAACACTACAAAGCTAAAAAAGCTTAAGGAAAAAGTGGAAATCTTAGAAACTGACTGTCAGCTTGCCCAAATACTATTGAAAATAGCAACAAGAAATGCTAAAAATAGAAGTGCTAAAGATAACACTCCTATAAATAGCAAATTGGGTACTAGTGCTAGATTGAGCAACAGGGAATGAAAAATGGAAGTGCTAAAAATAACACTGCTAAATTTAGCAGTTCGGGATGGATTCCAATTTTAGTTAGTCCTTGGTCTAAAATAGGAAGTAAAATTCGAATTTGAACTTAACAGTTGTTTGAAAATGAATTAATTAATTCACCATGAGTTAATTAGTTGTGAAGAATCAAACATGAAGTCTATGTGAGGACATGCAATAGTTTCTCTATTAATTGAGGAATTTATCCATCAGTTAAAAAGATAAGGATGAGTTCTAATTTGAGTTGTAATTAGTTGGCTCAGTTAACTGAGTCAATCCAATTAGATTGATTTAAACAGATTGTTTAAATTAATGTGTGTTCAGTTAGTTAATGCATGCTTGCATATAACTGCTGCACTTCAGATAACTCAATATTCTCTCATGAACAACTCATTCATGTCATTTCAGACAGAGACCCAGTTGAGATCATAGGAGGGATAGTGTACTATCATTTGAATTGATTTTTCCTATAAAGGAAGCTCATCCATGGAGAAGGATTTATCTCCTTTAGGACTACGTAGTTGGATCAGAGGTTAGTGAGTGTGTGAAGAGGCCAATTCACACAAGTGGCTGCACTGGACCCCAATCAGAATTGTGAAAAGAAATAGGAGGCTTGGAGGGCAGACCAGAGGTTAGATAGAGGCCTTTAACTATCTATGAGCAGCAGAGGTATTGCAGAGAGAGCATGATAGCTTTTGAGCTGATTCTTTTTGTAATACTAGCTATATTTCCACTTGTATGATAATACAAAGTTGGGGTTTTAGACTAAGGGTTTCCCCAGGTTATATCTTTTGTGTTATGTGTGATTGATTCCTTCTTATCAGTTATATGTGTTCTTATTGATGTTGGTCATGTTCGATTAAGCTTTCGCTAAATTTGTTGTAGAAGTAGCTCAAGTATTTTGCTTTATTTTATTGCATTATCAGGTGATCTATAGTGGGAATTTCTACATGGTATCGGAGCACAGGTGATCAAGGAAGAATAGTATACAAGAAGGGAGAGGTTGAAGTTTGTGATTCCTGAATATAGAAATCAATTCCTTATCACATCTCTATTCCACCTATGGCATTCAATGGTTTGAGACTCAAATATGCCCTTGATGGCAGTTCGAATTATATAGCCTAGAAGGATCGCATGGAAGCAGTACTAGAGGATAGCAGTCTAAAGGACTTCGTTGATTAAGAAGTCCCCAAGCTGACTGGTGCTACTAAATTAGCTGAATGGAAGAAATGTGTGGCTAGAGCAAGGAGAATCCTTTTGGAGGGAGTTCGAGATCACATAGTCTCGAGTCTCCATGGAAAGGAGACATTGTTTTCAATGTGTTAAAGCATTGAAAGATCTATATCAGAATAGAAGTGATCGGAGGAAGCTGGCACTAAAAGACAAGCTTCAAAAGATCAAGTGTGAAAAGGGCGACACGATCTCTATGTATCTGAACAAGGTCACCACATGCAGGGATGAGCTTGGAAGTGTAGGGATTGCGACAACTGATGATGACATGGTGAGTCTTGCACTCCTCGGTCTTCCTAAGAGCTGGCATAACTACCAGGACTCGGTTAATGGAAGAGAGAAACTGCCAGATTGGGAACGACTTTGGTCAGATTTGATGCAGGAGGAGATAAGAAGAAGCACCAGAGATGGTTCTTCATCCATAGAGGATGAAGAAAACTATGCCTTAACGAGTAAGGCGAAGAAGGGGAAGGAGAAGGTTTCTCATTCCGAATCTAGTTCTTCCCATGGTGGGAAGAAGTTTAAAAAATCAAAAGTGCGATGCTTTCGTTGTCATGAGGTGGGCCATTTTGCTACAAATTTTCCATTGAAGAAATCCAAGAAGGGATCCGTGGAAGGATTAGAAGGTGAGGCATTGGCCTCACAGTTCGAGTTGGATTTCACACTACTCGCATGCATGGTTTCGTCCATGGTGGGAAGTGGTTGGTTTCTTGACAGTGGAGCTTCTTTTCACATGACCGGTGACAAGAGTTTGTTTAGTACTTTAGAGGAGAAAGATCTCCAGATACTCATAGCGATGGGTAATGATGAAAAGTATAGTGTCTCAGGTGTAGGCATGGTTATTTTCCAGAGGGAGCATGAAGCTCACCTTACCTTGACTGATGTCAAGTATGTACCAGGACTGAAAAGAAACTTGGTGTCGATCGCGATGCTAGAAGACAGAGTCTATGATGTAGCCTTCAGTAAGGGAACGGTTTTCCTTAAACACATCATCACTAGACAGGTGAAGCAGATCGGTTCATGGGTCAAGAACCTGTATGCTCTTGAGGTTTAAGATGCATGAAAAGCCTTGAGGAGTAAGGCAACTGATGAAGACTTGGTGTTTGAGAGGGATAATGCATTACCACTCAACATTGCAGTGCTAGAGGAAGTCTCAGACGATTGTGGAGGAGCCACGATTAGTGAAGCAGCTTCAAGAGGTTATGGAGCAACCACAACTAGAGAAGCTGAGAGGAGATTGAGTAGAGACATCTACTCATGCAAAGACCTCCATTAGGGGGAAACTTCGAGCCAGGTGGGTAGAGGGATCACATGCAGCCATACCTCTAGGTAGGAGGTGGGGCGATGTGGAGTGATCGTCCCAAGGAGGAGGGGCAAGATCCTTGAGGTACCCAACCTCTTTGATTCAACTTTGCTATAGGAGCCCTGATGAGCAGTAATAGGACTGACTAATTGGGTAGAGACAGATGCGGATGGAGCAGTAGAGAGAGCTACAGTGCAGGAGTCCCAGTACTGTGTAGAGCTAGTAGGCTACAATGATGCAAGAGGCATAGGAGTGTTGCACCAGCGCAGGATGGCATAGAGAGGTGTGAAATGGTGTGAGATGCATGGAGTGTTACAGTAGCTCAGAGTTCAAAGAGGGAGCACTTGTCAGCAGTAGGTAGAGCTTTAGCATCAGAGTATGTTTCTAGCCCAATAGAGAGGTCAGTTGGGAGTTTTTTTTGTTCCAAGAGTTGCTGGAGCAACCAAACTTGGTAGAAGTGTTGCATGCAGAACATTCTAGAGGTACAGAATCAAGTTCAAGTTGAATGTCTTTCTTATTGAGAGGGAGTGTTGAAAATAGCAACAAGAAATGCTAAAAATAGAAGTGCTAAAAAAAGCACTGCTATAAATAGCAGTTTGGGTACCAGTGCTGGATTGAGCATGACGGAATGAAAAATGGAAGTGTTAAAAATAGCATTGTTATTTTTAGCAGTTCAGGATGGATTCCAATTTTAGTTAGTCCCTAGTCTAAAATAGGAAGTAAAATTCGAATTTGAATTTAACAGCTGTTTGAAAATAAATTAATTAATTCACCATGAGTTAATTAGTTTTGAAAAATAAAACATGAAGTCTATGTGAGGACATGCAACAGTTTCTCTATTAATTGAGGAATTTATCCATCAGTTAAAGAGATAAGGATGAGTTCTAATTTGAGTTGTAATTAGTTGTCTTAGTTAACTGAGTCAGGTCTAGTTAGATTGATTTAAACAGTTTGTTTAAATTAATGTGCGTTCAGTTAGTTAATGCATGCTTGCATATAACTGTTGCACTTGAGATAACTGAATATTATCTCATGAATAACTCATGCATGTCAGTTCAAACAAAGACCCAATTGAGATTAGAGGAGGGACAATGCACTATTAGCTGGATGATTTTTCCTATAAAGTAAGCTCATCCATGGAGAAGGATTTATCTCCTTCAGGACTGCGTAGTTGGATCAAAGGTTAGTGAGTGTGTGAAGAGGCCAATTCAAACAAGTAGCTGCACTAGATCCCAATCAAAATTGTGCAAAGAAATAGGAGGCTTGGAGGGTAGACTAGAGGTTAGATAGAGGCCTTTCACTGTCTATAAGCAGCAGAGTTATTGCAGAGAGAGCAGGATAGATTTTGAGTTTATTATTTTTGTAATACTAGCTATATTTCTACTTGTATGATAATACAGATTAGGATTTTAGGCTGAGGCTTTCCCCAGTTTATATCTTCTATGTTATGTGTGATTGGTTCCTTGTTATCAGTTATATGTGTTCTTATTGATGTTGTTCATGTTAGATTAAGCTTCCGCTAAATTTGTTGTAGAGGTAGATCAAGTATTTTGATTTAGTATATTGCATTATCAAGTGATCTACAGTGGGAATTTCTACAAATACAACAGAACGAAGAAGCACAGAAAGCCCTAAGGATGGGAGATAAGATTAAGGTCCTAGAGAAGGATCTAACATTGCAAAAGTCACTAGGACAAACTAAGGGGATGCTCTAGGCTAATATCATTAACTCTGTCAATGATATTTCGCCATCAATTCAAGTAATATTCGAGCAAGCAGAACTAGTGAAAGTGGCCACCAAAGCAATACAAAAGGCAAAGGAAGACCTAAATAGCCAGAGGTTGCGAATCAACTCATCCATTTCTTGAATAGCAAGAATAGGTATGAACTAAATGATCTTAATGTGGAGGATAGAACAGAAGCCATCATTAAAATAAAAATGGTTCTCTCTAAAGAAATCTTATGCTTAACTTAGAGAAAAAATGCCATGACTTGCAGGTTGGTATTGACAGATTCATGGCAAAGCTTCAAAGTTTTATAAGTAAAGGCCTTCCCAATCCCATGGTAATCAATGACAAACTTATGACCCAATTGGACTATGTTGACAAATTAGAGAAATTGTCCAAGGAATAAGAAAGCACTTTAGGAGTCAAAGCATTGCCAAGAGGGAAAGTATTATATGATACTTTAGAAAATCTATTCTTCCTAGAGCATGAGGTGAAGCATCTATTTGTCACCAAGCCAAATTTTTCCAAATACACTGAGGCAGATGAGATATATAGAAGGATGCTCAAAGTAAAGTTACCTGAAGATGAATGGTGCAAAAAAATGCTAGATTTACTATAAGTTACCACAGTAAATATGAAGGCAGGTGAAAGGACAGATAGATAGGGTCAAAGAGTAATAGGTTAAAAAGTATCAGTCAAAGGTTAAAGACAAAAGTGATTCCAGCAGCTAGCTTAAAGAACTCAAATTTGAACTGCAAACAACCAACAAAATCACAATAAAAGGGACAACATGATGTAGTTTTCCATCTGTCTCTATCTTCATGCTTGAAGATATTTAGAGTTCCTAGATTAATTCTAAAACTGTTATGAGATATTTTGTAAATATTTTTTGTATAAATGCTTCACCTTTCAAAGTATTTAGGGTGGATTCAAAGACATTTCTATAAACATTTTTTCCTCTCAAGATAAAGTGTTATTGTATCAAGACTGGATTGGCTTGCTAGATCAAGGAATAAAGTAAAGACATTTCACAAGATTCTTTTGTAAAGCGGAAACCAAATAAGTATTCTCCCTCATGTGTATTATTGTTTCTCTTTATGTTATTAATAATCATATGTGTTTCTATGAACTCTAAATGGTAAACTAGGAATGATATTTCAGAACTAGCTTTAATGCTCTCTGTCTTGACTGTTTACATTCTTAATGTTTTCTGCTAAACTATCTTAGTTAGGGAATTCTTAATTGCTCCCTTACTTTCACAGTTTCCCCTGTACGAATATACAGGGTAAGTTCCTCAGACAGAACACCAAAAGGACACCGCTCATAAACAGATCACAGATCAATACACCAGTATTTTGACGTGGTTAAAACCCTCAGAGAGGGAAACAGTCCACGGCCTGCGCCAACGTGGCTACTACAGGCAATTTATTAATAAAAGAATGAAAATTACATAAGCTTCTCTCATGCACGGTGAACCTACAAATGACCCTCCATGCGCTTTAAATAGAATTCATGGACCAATCGGGTGTCAAGCCACGGATCAAGTGTCGGTAATACCGAGGAGAGAATGAACCGTCGGATCACTACATATCGTGACCGTCGGATTGTAAGTTACAAAATGTACAACGGTAAAGAAACACACTTTACCTAACTCTATACCTAACTCTATACTAGACCAAGTTGAACTTAACTATTTCCTATGTGTCGGAATATCCTAACACACAGGTTGTTCCTCTGGATTTGGTCTAGCTATAGGTTGAGTAGCTCACTCAAGAAATTGTGCAATTCCTTAGGGGAACCAACATTCCCTCCAGAAATTATGCAATTCTGTTTGGCAGCCTATTGGGCTCCAGAATTGTGAAAATCTACCTGTCACTGTTCGCTGAGAAAATTGCACAATTCCTTCCAATAGGGCTGCTCAACCTAGAAATTGTGTAATTCTGGACAGTAATCAGCTGTTCTACTCAGAATTTGTGCAATCCCTCTGGGCAGCCAGCTCAGCTCCCTCCCATAAATGCGCATTCTTTCCTCTCAGCTGAGCCAATTGTTGCATGTGCAGTTGGGTTGATTGGTTCTCTCCGGGACCGAGCAAAACTAATTTTCATGCATGGAATAATTCTCCCAAGGCAGCATGCAAAGTCATCCCTTGATTCAGGGATCTACTTTTAGCAGCTAAAGGTTACATGAAAGGATCATTTTAGAAACCTCCCACCAAGTGTCACTTTTCCTAGATTTGTGGTATGCACGTCGCAACCTCGATTTTATCAAAACTCATCAACCGGACACTGCAGAGCTCATTCCTCACATTGACCTTGTAGCTCTAACATCCCACATTACATTGAGGAGTTGTCAGCACATTCAACTCAACTGTCTTGGGGTAATCCCTCCTTTCATGTCTTGTGTTGGGTTTCTGTTGCTTTTTTTGTTTCACTTTGTGCCAATGTTGTCTTCTTGATTTCAGTGAGTGCTTGTTGTTGTTTTGATGTATGTTAGCTTGTAGAAGCATCATTTCAGTTTTCATTCGCATCTCACTTCTATCACATGCATGACACTGTTTTACACGAATGCTCACCGTGGTGGTGACTCGCTTCATACACATGCATGCTTTCCTATTTTATGAATCCTGAACTTATTTTCTTTTTATGTATGATCATTCACTTTTATTTGCACTCATCTCACCATGCATTACAACTTCTCATGTTTTCAGTCACCCGTTGGCCAGACTGGGCTGCCTTAGCCTAGACCGTGCCTTGCTTGGATAGCACTGTGCCTTTCCAGAAGTGAAGGCTCTGCCTTCCCTCTAGAAATGGCGTAAGCCTGGCCCAACACTAACCTCCAGGCTTTCATTGTGCAATTCTTGGAGGCAGTGTCCTGCTAGCCCCAAAATTGCACAATGCATTTTGCTAGTTGCATGTCACTGCTGACTGAAATTGCATTACACAATTTTAGTCCTCAGTACGCTAGGCTAGACAGTGCATTTGCATAGTTCCAGCAGTTAATCAGCCTCCCGACAGCCTCGACTATGCCTTGCGCAGTTTTGGCAGTCAGTCTCTTGACCTCTCGGTAGAAATTGCACAACCTTCACGTTCAATCACGCAGGTATGTTGCAAGTCAATCCTCAATTTTGTTGTCATTTTTGACTAACAAATTTCTTTCCATGAGTGTTGCTATGTCTCCAAGCATCACAGGTGTTCGTCTATCTCTCAGCAGTACAAGTACAATGACTTGTAGGAGAGTAGAGTCAAAGAAACTGTTAAGAGTGCAACTAGGGATGTAGTTGGTCAAGTGTCTATGAACATGCCTATCCATGAACGCATTAAGTTGTTCATGGAAAAGGATATCAAGATCAATGGCAATGATATCACAATGAGAAACACCATCAACAACAGAATAAGGAAGCACACCTTCACGCGACGAATGCAAGAGGAAGGTTGTTGACAGCATAGAAGCAGAGCAAAGCTTCAAGTTCAAAGTAGATCCACTCATGACAAAAGCATCTTTGGAGATTGAGGCTATGAAGTGACGGTGCGACATGAAGATCGCGTGAAGGTAGAGAATGGAATAAAGAAGGAGTTGCATGTGTTGAATTAACAAATCAAGTAAGAACAGGAGTTGCATAGACAAGAGAATGAGTTGCAGCAGGAACAGGTACAACAGGGGGCGCAACATGCACAGATGGATGAAACTGTGCCCGTACAAGTTATGGATCCATCCCAGCAACTGGCATGGATCAGACAAGGTGAGCAGTGATGTTAATCACATGGAAGGGAATTCAACAACATGCATATCATTGTGCACACACAAGTGATCCCACCCATTTATCACACTCACCGAGGTGAAGACAAGAAGCAAGTCCAACTAGAGCTGAACATGTATTTTGACAAGTTGATGCACACATCCACCAATACATGCTTGGATATTAGCGCAGACACTATGCATCAACATGTTATCGGTCTGGTTGCACCAAGGATGACCATTGCCATGACTATCAGACGAGTTGGATAGAGGAGCCATATTAGTGTACCTAGATGGAATGGAGGCAAGAGTTTGCTTCAGCAAGATGTCACTATTGAGCACACAAACATCATCATGGACAAAAAAGCTTTGCCTCAATTCACCACCATTGACCATCACAACAATGTCAAAGATTTGGTCTCACCACAATGGTTTGAGTGTTAGTGATGTCATACATGGCTTTCTCAAGAAATTTTGTCTCACATGGGTACATGTGCATTGTAATGTAACGTTTTGTCAAGTGTAAGTTCAAGTTTTGATAGTTGGATGTAGCTATCATAAAGTAGATGAAGAGTCATGAGGGTAGATGAATTGTCACAAACGAGAATGTCAAGGGCCACCCCACCCTTTGCTATAAATAGTCCCTCATAATGCATTGTAGAGGCTTTTGGTTAGCCAAGGTTCCAATAAGACTATTTTTAAGAGAGCTTGGACAATATTGTAACGTGCCTTAGCTTCTCCACTACGCATAGCTAGTATATCTCTTTGGAGGAGAAGGTAGTTATGGTTGTAACGTTCTAGTGTTGGAACTAGTGGTTGGACATGGATGTATTGTATGACTGGAACTTACACTTCTTAATATAACAGAGCCAACATGTTTCATGCATATGTCATATTGTATTCCAACTATCTTGTTTACTTTAAATGATTTATGTATATGTTTGCTTACGCATGCATGTATGGACTATTTTGTATAAGTATGTATGAATCTTATTGGAATGTGCTGGTTGGTTTAACAGTTTGTAATTATGAATATAAGGGTTCGGAAAGGTCATATAAGGCCCTATATTGAGGAGATAACTTGACGCTACATTACGTAGCCTTATGGATGCAAAAACCTAGTTCTAGAATCCCCCAATACTGCCTCGAGTGAGACTATAGTTTGCCTAAGTGGACTGTTGGGAAAAGGGCCGGTAGTGTATGGTTTTGTTGGTTAGCATAGCTAACTTTAAACCTAGGTCCAAGCACCCTCAAGCCAAAAAATGGTTCTGTTGTTGGGACCTATCTGAGGGATGTTTGATGTGGCATCCGTGGATACCAACTAAGAAAGTACTTGAGAAGTGGGTAGATCGAAAGTTGCACGATTTTGCAACTTAGGAAAACTGGAATCTCCACCGGTCAAAAGAGAGGTGGCTATAAAGATATATCTACACAGAAGAGCACAAAGTTACCTTGCAAATTACACGAGTGGCTATTTAAATTAGTGGAAAAGGAACCTACTTTGAAAACGACGATCCCATTATGTGGACTCCTGAAATGATCAAATGTCTTGAAGGGTCTGATTATAAGGTTGCAAGGTCTATTGACTGTTGTATCGATAGTATTTTTGGTGGTTTCATCAATGAATTTGTAATTGACACGTGTATCTTATTGTCACACGGAATGAGTCGATCTTGCGGACAAGATAGACCTTCCTAGAATCTAATGAAGACCTAATGACAAGCAAACCAACCAGACACTATCTTTCTCTAAATGTGCTTTATAAATAATGGCAAACAAATGTGTTAAGCCTACCTCATGTCCAACGCAAGTTGGGAGATGCCTTTGCTCCTTTGATCCAAGTAAGTTCCTTTATCACAAACCTGCAAACACAAACAAGGCAAACGATTAAATAGCACCTGAATAACCTGTATTATAAAACATATTTAACATGAAAGTCAAGGAGTCCATGAAACAAATAACATGAGATACTTGTTGAGAAAAATGAGCTTGATTGTATTAATTCAAAAGAAGAAGAACTTTACAACCTTTGCCTTGATGCTGTACAAGCTCCTCCCAGGGTCCAACAAGAAGTCTCCTCTACTTTGAGAAGCTTCACTCACTCCCCAATGAAGCCAAAAAGGTATGTGATCTCTCCTCTTAAGCTCAAATAGGAAGTCTTGATTTCATTAGCATTTACCCTCAAAAGTTCAGCTTCTAACCTCCCCAGCCACTGACCCAATGCCTCAATTTATTGTGCAATGGAGATCAGTTACTAGGTCCTTCTTCAAAGGGATAGAATCCTCCTTCAAAGGGATAGCTCCTCCTAACAACGGATTAGTTCCTCCTCTTATGGGATGCATGAACTACTTTGGAGCGAACAATCCACATCAAAAATCCTTCTAGAAACATCTAGAATTAACCCAAAGTGAGTTTTTTAAGATAAAAATTGTGCCTTTTGACTTTCACAGGGGTACGCACCCTCCCTTTTACATACAGAGCATATAAGTACGCAGATATCCTGAACAAAAGGTGCGGGCCCACAGGCAAAAGTGAGAGAAAGTGCGGAACTAGAGTTACATTGCTTTTTTTGATGTCTTTCTCTCATTTATAAAGCTTGTTTTGAAGAGTCGAGGTCTGAGACTTGCTTAGGAAGCTGGTATAGGTGGTGATAGACCCATACCGACTGCAAATAATCAAGGTGACGATATTTTTGTGTAATAGATTTCCACCTAAAGTGCGAAGTCTGTAGTATATGAGGATTTTTTCATTTATCATATAGGAAGAGTGAAGTGCTTTATCATTTCGAGGATCATCTTGTGGAGAGCCCGGTT
>APFE030477299.1:11306-61338 GCA_000404065.3 Pinus taeda | reverse complement strand
GCAAACACAAACAAGGCAAATGATTAAATAGAACCTGAATAACCAGTATTATAAAACATATTTAACATGAAAGTCAAGGAGTCCATGAAACAAATAACATGAGATACTTGTTGAGAAAAATGAGCCTGATTGTATTAATTCAAAAGAAGAAGAACTTTACAACCTTTGCCTTGACGTTGTACAAGCTCCTCCCAGGGTCCAACAAGAAGTCTCCTCTACTTTGACAAGCTTCACTCACTCCCCAATGAAGCCAAAAAGGTATGTGATCTCTCCTCTTAAGCTCAAATAGGAAGTCTTGATTTCACTAGCATTTACCCTCAAAAGTTCAGCTTCTAACCTCCCCAACCACTGACCCAATGCCTCAATTTATAGTGCAATGGAGATCAATTACTAGGTCCTTCTTCAAAGGGATAGAATCCTCCTTCAAAGGGATAGCTCCTCCTAACAAATGATTAGTTCCTCCTCTTATGGGATGCATGAACCACTTCAGAGCAAACAATCCACATCAAAAATCCTTCTAGAAACATCTAGAATTAACCCAAAGTGAGTTTTTTAAGATAAAAATTGCGCGTTTTAACTTTCACAGGGGTACGCACCCTCCCTTTTACATACAAAGCGTATAAGTACGCAGATATCCTGAACAAAAGGTGCGGGCCGTAGGCAAAAGTGAGAGAAAGTGCGGAACCAGAGTTACATTGCTTTTTTGATGTCTTTCTCTCATTTCTAAAGCTTGTTTTGAAGAGCTGAGGTCTAAGACTTGCTTAGAAAGCTGGTATAGGTGGTGATAGACCCATACCGACTTCAAATAATCAAGGTGACGATATTTTTGTGTAAGACTTATAGCAAAGATTATCGTCAATTCTTTA
Source organism: Pinus taeda (assembly GCA_000404065.3). Lineage (NCBI taxonomy): Eukaryota > Viridiplantae > Streptophyta > Pinopsida > Pinales > Pinaceae > Pinus > Pinus taeda. The sequence goes on along the minus strand of APFE030477299.1, from coordinate 60,472 downwards.
AGGGTTCGAGAGGTAAGTACCCGAAATCACTAAAAACTTGAATTAGAATGTTGTTGTTTGAAAAGGGTGTTATGCCTATGAATTGATGTTTAAAAGAGGTTAGACCAGATGTGCGTGAAGTAGAAATAGATTCAGAGCCGATAGGGACAAATATATTGATGATGGGTGCAGTCCATTATTGGGTGAATTAGATAGCAAAGAAGAAAGGACCAGCCCTAACACACCTGAAGGTGTACTGCATACAGAAGGTCATGGAGCTTCTGGAATTTTGCATCCATCCACTCCATCTCCATCTCCATCATCACCTCATACACCTATGTCTCCACCTCCACCTCCACCTTCATTCTTCAATACGACAAATATAGTGAAAATACCTATATTCAAGGTTCATGGATCGGAGGATCCTCATCAGTTCAGTTTTGGTTTGTAGCAGAAGCTATGTGGAAGGTGCAGCAGGTCAATGATGATGACATGAAGAAAGTGCAACTGGTTATAGCACTACAGGATAAAGCACTTACATGGTATATCAAATATAGTACAACCAATTTGAATGTTGCGTTGGCTAAGACAAAGACTGCGCTAAACGAAGAATTTAGAAAGATGAAATCAGAAGCTCAGTGTGTTACTGAAATAAAGCATATCAAGTAGATGGTTAACAAGTCTATGTGGGATATAGATCAGAGGTTGAAGTTCTTATTGAGACAAGCTAATATTTAGATTTTAGACAAACAACGGAAGGAATGGTACATAGTTTCGCTATTGCCACACTTAATATTACCTTTGTCTCAACAAAATATCGAATCTCAGGATGAAGCATTAGAGATCGTAATGAAGTTGGAGGCTTCATCAATTCAGGATACAAATATAGGGGTCCAACAGATCCAGTCACAACTAGCAAGCCTGCATATGGAGTTGTAGGATTTGAAGAAGGGAAAGGAGGTTTAGTCGGGACTATTCCCTAAATTTTGGTGCACGAAGTGCAAGGCTGTAGGCCAATATAAGGATCAATGCCCTATGTGTCGAGACTATATAGCTGTGGGAGGTCCCAACCCACTGAAACCAGAGTCTCCTACTGGATCAAGCATTGGTTCATGTGTCTCGTGTAATATCTACCAAGTGTTAGGAATGCATCCGACAAACAATTGTTATATGTTGTAGAAGTTTGTACAGTCACGAAAGCAACTATTTTGCAAATTTTGTAAATTTGTTGGCCACGATGAAACAGATTTCTAAAGTTATGACTTGATGATAGACATAACCCAAATGTATAGGATGTAGGCTGAAACCCATGCACAGAATGATTAAGGCTCACTTGTGGCTTGCGAAGGATTCCAAGGATGGGGATGAGGACAAGGAGGAGGCATTGGAAAAGGTAAAGACTAGATCATCTACTACAATTGTGGAGAACCGTGCCATTTTGCATGCAACTGTCAAAATCTGACTCATCCTTCTTGTCAATACTGTAACCAATTTGATCATGTTATAGAAGATTGTCATGTATTAATATAAAAGGTGTAGGAAAAGAAGAACCAACAACCAACGTAGAACATTTAGATAATGAGATCCAAGGCATACAGAGATAATGCTAGTGTAAATATAGTCACACGAAGTGGTATAGCCACTAGTTAAGACAAGGTAGAAGGCAAGCAACTGGTATCAGATACATGGGTTCGCAGGGCTGTTGAGAAGAATGTAGTATTTGACATGCAAAGAGAAAAGGAGACGTTTATGGAGGTTTTGATGGTGCTTGACCCGCTAACATTTAGGGGATCTCCCCGGTATGAAGTCCTAACTAGACCTCACACCGTTTGGTGTAGGAGTCCCATTTGGTATGATGGGCTAGTTGCCATTTTCTTAAATGTTTCATTTAGCTCTTGCTTGTCAGCATGTGAGAGTGGTTTGTTTTCTCTTCGAGGTTCGCATGTCTGGTGAAGGATAATGTTACTTGTATCAAGGTTCTTTCACCATAGAGAGAGAGGGTGGAAGTGAGTTTCCAGTCGATAGGGAAGAAGTCCCAACTCTATCAGAGACACACAACACAATAGGACATGCACAACTTCAGGAGGAGCAGTCCAAATGGATGTGGCAGTCACAACACATAAGGGAAGATAACACGTACAACACCCAGCGGGGTAGCTACATGAGTGTAATGGTCGTTATAACAAGTTTAAGTGAAAGGTTTTGTTTGATGTCCAGTGATGCAACCCACACAAGCAGGAAAACACTAAGAACTTATACAACACATTTTCATAAATATATGTATTAGAGCAACCAAAAGAGTTCAATTGTTTTAACATAGGTTAAAGAAACATGCATTACAAGTGTTCAATATTAGTTCTTACAACAATTACAATACATGTGTGAAAATGTGCTAGCTTGTTATCAGTCTTCTGACTTAAGCAAAAGTTCCAAGACACATCGGTACACCATACATCAATCACCTCATGAAAGGGGCAGTGGAGCCAATGTTTTCTACTCAAAGAAAAGATTACAAACTCTCAAGGCTATGTGGGAGGAGCCAAGGTGAAAAGTTCTTTGCATGTACAAATGAGGGGGTATTTATACCCAAGGGTAAAACTGGCCCTTGTGATTGTTCGACTCCCTCATGATTGTTTGACTTATTTGACTCTTCAACTTTACATGATTCTTCGTATGACATGTGGGTCTCTTGGACTTCCATGTTACATTACATTTACTTACACAGTATGTCCCACAGTAGTGATGTGGTAGACATGACAGTGATGGTATGTTCATGTTGCTGCTGGTGTCAAAGTCAACCTGTAGTGTTGTTGAGTGATGGATGTGCTCTTGGTGTACCAGAGCTTCACCTTTGCATGGCAGGGTTTGCAGAGTCTTCGATGGTCTTAGTGTTCACTTGATGTTGCATGTGCATGTTTCTCCTTTGCTTGTACTTTGGCATGCTTGACATGTTCGTCCGTTTGTGAAAAAATATCCTCGCATGTTTATCCGTTTGCAAAAAATTATCCTCGCATGCATTGTACGTTTGCAAAAAATTCTCCTCACATGCATCACACATTTGTGAGAAAATATCCTCGTGTGTACTCATCTTGTTCATCACATCCCTCGTCATGTCATCTCTTATCCATATACCTATATTTGCAATCACTCATGATGAGACACCATCAAATCCATAAACCTCCTAGTCTACCATGATGCATTATTATTTGTTTTTGGATGTAGGTGACCGGGAGAGAGGACAGGGTTATGAAACTGTGCAAGGCAAGTTTCAAGCTGGGATTCGGGCTCTGGGCACTGCTGGTGAAAATTGTGCAGAGGTCATTGGGAGACTGAGATGGAAAATATGGATTAGCAGTGATTGTCTGTGGGATTTGGCTAGACTAGAGGGAATATCTATGCAATTTCTGGAGGGAACTAGTGCGAGCAGTAGAGGGGCTTGGTAGAAAAAAATATGCAATTCCTAGAGGGAGGAAGCAGTAGGTTGTAGGAGGCTTGGCAACAAAAAATGTGCAATTCCTGGAGGGAGCTGGTAGCGGGCTGCAGGAGGCTTGCTGAGAAAAAATGCACATTTTTTCCAGGGAGTTGGCTGCATGGTGCAGGATTGTTGGCGATAAAAACTACACAATTTCTGGGAGTCTAACCTGCTGAACACCTATATGTAGTTTTTGAGCTGAGCGGGATTTCTTGAAAACTGAGGGGCTTGCTCATGAAATCTGCATAGTTTTCTACGTGAGCAGTTGGCTAGTTGACTGGGTGGCTGGCTGGAAAAACTGCACAATTTTTTTAGGGAGATAGGGTTGGGCATTGGGTGTCTGTCCGACCTGTCTGCACAGTTTCCTCAGTTAGTGGAGCGGGCAAGGTCTGCAATTTTTGTGCAATTTTTGAGGGGAGTGAGTCTCGGGATCACTACCCAGTGAAACCCTCCAGTTGACCAACAAGAGGATTGGTTGATTAGCTTGTAGGTAGCACATAATGAAATGGCTTGTTGGACACTTTTGCATTGTTATGGGCGATAGTCAGTCGAGGTCATTTTGGGGTGGAGGTATAGCTGTTTGAGGGTGACCCGGTCGTCAGAACTTCAAAAAAATAACTAAGTGTGTGAGCAAGCGAGTTTGTGCATATGCGACCTTGTGAACACACACTCAACATGACTTGATGACAAGATGCCTCAAACCATCAAGACAACATATACTCAACATGACTGACCGACGGTGCAAGCGACAAGAGTGATGCTTGTGATAGATCGTTGAATGACTACGATGAAGCTTGCACGACAATGCATATAACTTCGTGTGTGAGTGCAATAGATGTTCATATAGTGGATACAACTTATATACACGAAGTGAGACCCTATGCATGACTAGAACATGACTGCAAGTGTGATATTGTGACCAACATGAAGAAATATGTCCGTTGAACGATCAAGCAAGGAGGGCGCAAAGACTCAACACGAGCTTAGGGGGTGAGCTCGAGTGCTTGCAAACATCAAGTAAAAATCCAAGGGAGGCTTTGAAATTGGATGAAGGCCAAAATTTTGGAGGGTGTTGCAGTCGTTACAACAGGAGGCAAGAAATTTTTTTAACGGATCCAGGTGCTTCTACGTCTAAAACTCATATACAAATAGTTCCACAAAAAGAGAAATCTAAAGAAAGTACTACAATGGAGAACTTTGATGCCATGGTGCTGCAATCATTTCTATAGACATGCATGAAGTTGTTGAGGGATCAAAAGGCAGTTTAAGGACCACAATAACTGATAGATAATTGTGTTAGGAAGGACAAGCTATTACCAGAACAATGCGTAGTGAATAAGGTGAACTGGAGCAAGGAGAGAATTGGTAGGGAGATGTGGTTGACAACACAAATTGGTGATTTTGACATGGAGAAAATAATTATAGACTTAAGATCTCATGTTAATGTAATGCAAAAACAGACTTGGGAACTTATGGTGAAACCTAAGTTCTCGTGGTCGCCAATCCAACTGTGCATGGAAAACCAACAAAATATAATTCTGATGGGTCGCATGCATGGAGTGACTTTAGATATTTAGGAAGACAGCGTGCTCGCATATTTTGAAGTTATTAAAATAGTAGATGATAGCAATTCGTACCCAACATTTCTCGGGATTGATTGGGCTTTTGACATGAATGCTATTATTAATTTGAAGAAGCGAAGCGTGGTGTTTGAAAAGAATGGCCTTAGAGTACTTGTTCCATTGGATCCAGCTAAAGGTGCATGATACACAGAGCCAATCCATGATGACTATGATGAAGAATACATTGAACACATATATAAGCTCACTACATGAGACGAAGACTGGATTAATCCCACCGCGGATGGACGGATTAGTTGGGATAAGGATAGCTTATGTCAATTAGATTCAGATGAAGAATTAGAAAACTGACACAGTCAATTACATGAGGTCTCTACACTATGATGTAATAGGCTTACAAAGTCTCTAAGTTGTATATCAACTAAGGTACATAAATTACTTTACTATGATGGGCTAGATGATGTCAATATCTTTCTGGAACATTTTGAAAGAGACGTACTTGAGGAGCACAAATTCCAAGCTCTATATTGGATTTACGACCTATGCCTTCACGATGATGGGGAACCAACAAGGATAATATTTCTTATTGGAAGGAATATCTTAGACTGATGAGATTAAGATTTGGCTCTACAACAATGCACTCAGTGAAAAGCATACAGGTAAGGATGACCCACACGAACATCTGGCTCGATAGACTAATGCTTGGGGAGAGGATCCCAATTGACTCTATGTTTATTAGGAGGATCATTGCTCTACCATGTGTAGGAGCAGACCCTGCCAGCGATTTTTGTTATAAAGTCACAAGAAAAGAAGCTCATAGACCAAGTGAAGAAGGATTTCAATGTCATCAAGAAGTCTCAAGGCTACACTTTTAGCGTGATTTCTGATTACATTGTCATCTTTTCCATGTCCATTTTGGCTGGTAAAATTATAAGAAGGTGTAGGGCTGATGAGGTACCAGCCCTAATGATTCAGTTGGGTGTGCAGTGAAGCCAAGGGGTGTAGTTCAATTGGGCAGGATAGCTCTACAAAGAGTTTTTGGATGATTGTTGAGAGGCCCAAGAAGACGGGAAACCCTTCCATTGTGCATGGTTGTTTCTTTTGATTTCTTTTACAGCCTAGAGAATCCCTGATGAGTCACAGTTCTCTACTGTTGACCTAGACTTGTGCGAAGCTACGAAGTACGCTTCGCTATGGGCGTCGAAGGATCTAAGTCAGGTGGTAGAGAATAAACTATTTTGGGTGTTGCTTGAGATGGATCTACGCACCTTGGTCAGCCAAAATCCATGGCTATCACCGATGTTACTTAACCAATAACGCAGAATTGCAAACTTCGAGGAATATTTCCACAACATATACATACAAGTGAAGAAAGATGCAGAGGGCATATGGTATGAGTTTCCCTATTTGGTCACACAATAAGATATTTTTTCAGTTATATCTAACTGTTCAAGCATGTGGCTACACTCTAGCAAGGAAGTCAAAGGAAACTAGGCAGGTACCAACAAAACAACGAAGGTCACCAGAGGTACATTGAAGTAAGACACAACGAACCTACTTCAAAAGGTCACTGTGGACCTTGGGAAGAATACCGCGCAGGAGACAGTGTGCATAGATGAAGAGGAGCTGGACACTGAGGAAACAGAGCAAGGTGGAGCATACCCTTTTAAGGAGACATAATATGTTGAGTCTCCTTTCATCCTAAAGAAGAGTAAAAAACCCACCACTGGAGGTGCACGAAAGAAGAAAAAGTTTGACAAGACCTCCAACATTGAATAAATGGTCCTCATTGAGGGGGACATAAATGAAATCAGTGGCACTATGTTCTCAGTCGTCGAGGACATGGAGGGTCATATACAGGATCAGTACAAGTCAGTACTAACACAGGTCCAACATGGCCTCAAAGAGCTACAGGTACAAGCGAGATTGATTTAAGCGAGCGTGGTTCAGGCAAGCGAGAATCAAGCGAGGGTGGGAATGACCAGTGTGACACCAACATTACCTTCAACGTTGGTGGTAACCACAGAGGTCCGTACAATGCCCATTCCAGGAGGGTCATTGTGCTTTACTACTGAGGAGGAACATGCTACAACTCCATACAAGAGGAATTCAATGGTAAGCTAAGCGGTGCTACCCTTTCAAGCATTGCATGAACTCCACCAGGGAGTGTTTGCCAAATTGAAAATCTGGGAAGAGTGGGCACTCTTCATAATCAAATACATCAAGAGCCACAATGAGTAACTAGCTGAGGAAGCTGTCATGGCCATCCAGGATAGAGATACAACTGATGCGCGTAGGCAGGAGATGCAGGACGTAATTACCCAGACTTGCATTAAGCTGCCATAGCTCCTCATACAGACTGAAGAATCTTACGAAGAGAAGCTCCACATGCTGGCAGCCACAGTGAAGGAGTCTAAAGCAGAGGTTGAATGAGTCAAATTTGAGATGCAGATGCATGTCACAGAAGTACAGATGAAGCTACAGCCAACAACACCTCCAGAAGTTTGAGAGCAGTGCAAGGGTGCTATTAAGGCAGATAGGGAAATACTAGAAGTTGCAGTTAAGGACTACAACCAAACTTTTTAGAACACCATGGATATATGGGCCTCGCTGTAGGAGGACCCACATGTACATCAGATTGAAGCTAACATATGAGAAAAAACTACAATTCGATAAAATCAGGGCAACAACATGAACCTTATCATATTTGCAATGGTTCGCTAGAGTCCAGGAAGGGAAAGCTCTTTAAGCTCAAATAGATGAGCTGCAATGCAAAGCATCCATCATTTCATCTAGAACGCAACCTGGGGCCGATGAAGCTAGTCAACTCTTTTCGGCTATAAAGAGTAAACTAAAAGGTATGCAATAGACACAGAGGACCATTGACTTAGCAGTAGAGGGGCCAACTATTAAGAAGTTGGTTGAGGAGGTTCGATAGGTTATCATGCAGTGCACAATGGGGCTTCAAGCCTTAAAGACAGAGTTCAATGGCCTTAAAGTGTGCATTGAGGATGTATCAGTAGAGTGACTTAGGAAGAATCACGTCTTTGTGTTGAGGGCTTGTTGGGATGGCGACCCCAGGGCTAATTTTTGTCTACATTTTGAGTCAACTTTGATGTAAGATTGTAAAGCCTCCACATTTTGAGGAGTAGGGCGTGAATAACGCAGAATGTTAAGAGTTAAAGGGGCATTTAGATAGGTCAAAGCCCCTTATTTTGTAAAGGGATGGGATTTTTTGATTAAATAATGAACTCTGCCCATGGTTTGTAGACCATGGTAATGTAATGTAAAAGCTATAAGAAGGAAGTCATCTAGGAGTCATTAGGAAATTTTTTTGAAGTGGATGAATGAGATTTTGAGGCTACCTTGTCTTGTAATTCTATTGGCGAAGGGGAAGGCTCCTGTAGCTAAGTGCATGGATATCTTGGTAAGTATGTAATTGAGTGTGTGGGCGCCTGAAGCTATGTGCGCAAGGTCAAAAGAAGTGTATTCATTGAAGATCTGAAGTAATAAATCATATTCAAAGCAATTCTATGCATTCCCTGTATATCTATATGTTTCTGTGTTTATGCTCAGTTATAATTCGATTCATTGTAATATTGTTTTAATTGCATCACGAAGGTTCAAATCCACTTTTTTATAATAACTTATGCATGTTAGAACTGTTAGGAAAAGCTCATAGATCTATTTAAGTAGAAATCACTTTAAGTCTGTAATTTTGAAGATAAGTGTTCGCGAAGATCAGATCGGGCCCTAGATTGAAGAAAATCCTTACTACTACATCACATAACCTTTTGGATGAAGAAACCTAGTTCTAGCATCTCCCAATACTGACTCAGGTGAGATTGCAGTTTCCACTAAGCGAACTGTTGTCGAAAGGGCCGATAGCGTGGGGCTTTATTGGTTAGTGTAGCTAATTCTGAACCTAGGTCCAAGCCCCCTCAAGCCAAGAGAGCTCAAGAAGATTAACTTGAGGGAATTTCTTGCTAAGTCATATTTAGGTCACTCAGGATATCCGAAGACATTGACAGTTATGAAGAAGTTCTACTATTGGTTGAATATACAAAAGGAAGTGGCAGAGTTTGTTGCGAGATGCTTGGATTTTCAACAGGTAAAAGAAGAGTGTAAGCATCCCAGTGGATTACTATAGGCGATTCTGATTCAAGAGTGGAAAGCAGAGGTCATTTCCATTGATTTCATTATAGGTTTGTGGATGACATATAGAAAGGATGATTCCCTCATGGTTTTGGTGGATAGGTTGACAAAGGCAATTCACATCATACTAGCAAATTCTAAAACTTAGGTTAGTGAGGTAGCACAACTCTTCATCAGAGATATAGTGAGGTTGCGTGGTGTTCCAAAGAATATTATATCAGACAAGGATTTTAAGTTCACATCCAGGTTTTAGAAAGAGTTATTTACGGGATTGGGTACAAAGTTGGCCTTAAGCATAACTTATCATCCACAGATAGATGTATAGACAAAGAGGGTCAAGATGGTTCTAGAGGAAATGTTGAGAATGTATGTTATGAATCAAGAATGGAAGTGGGAAGAGTCTCTTCCATTGGTATATTTTTCTTACAATAATGGGTACTAAGAGTCACTAAGGATGAGTCCATTTGAGGCACTTTATAGGAAGAGTTGTAACCCTCCCACAAGTTAGAGTGTTCTAGTGAACATGGTGTTGACAGGAATAGACATGTTGGCAAACATGGAACAAGAAATGTAAGTTATCAAGAAGAGCCCAAAGTTAGAACAAGATAGGAAAAAGAGTTATGTAGATAAGCATAAGAATTTTAAGGCATTTCAGGTTGGAGAACATGTGTACTTTCACATCAAGCTAAAGAAGAGCTCCTTGAGGATTAGGTCATGTGTGAAGTTAGCACCTTAGTATTGCAAGCCTTTCGAGATCATTGAGAGGATTGGAATAGTGGCCTACAGACTTAAACTACTTATGACAATGAAAGTTGATGATGTTTTCCATCTTTCATTGCTTAAAAGATATGTAAAGGATGTTGATCATGTTAATTATTGGTCTGTATTGCAGTTGGAGCCATAAGGAGAATTCCAATTGGAACCTCAGTGAATTTTGCAGAGAAATATGCTCATGCTCCAAAACTTATAAATTGAGTAGGTTAAAGTGTAGTGGAAGCATTTTGGGCCTGATGAAGCTACATGGGAGATGATTTATCAGATGCAGGCTATGTATCATTCCTTGTTTTCCAGTTTAGGCAACACAGATTTGGTATTTGTATATATGTATGTGGATGTAAATACCACCATGAGCTATGTTATAAAGCTCCAATAAGTGGTATGGTTGTCATGTAATTATGTTTGTCATGTTGGTATTTATTTTTAGGAGGTTGTTCATTGTAAGTACTACATTGAGCTACGTTATAAAGCTCCATGGACAATATGTCTTGGTTTTCAATTGTTTTTCTAGTTTTAGGTGTCATAAAACACTGAGGATAGTGTTCCGCTAAGGGGGAGGTGTCTATAACAACCCCTGGTTAAAAATCCATGTAATAAAGTTTATAAAAGAAAAATAATACCAAGGTCATGGGATGCGTATTCCAAGCTGAATGTTGGGAAAACATCCTAGTGTGGGTGTTCATTTGGTTATTATGGCTAAAGGAAATTGGCAAAGGCAATGGAAATGGCATTTGAAAAGGAAAGGGGCATTAATTGTCATTTTATTTATGAAAATAATGGAAAATATGAGAAAATAAATGTGAAAGGTCACTGGTTTCATATGAGGAGTAAAATGAATGAAAATAATGGAAATTGAAGAAAGTAGAGGCCTCATTGATAAAAAGGCTTTTGAGGATTAGTTAAAAAATTTTGTCAATTCAAATTGGAGCTCTCTCTCTCATACTCTTGAACACATAGAGCATTCTTGGAGCACTCTAGCATTGGAGAAAAGAAGGACAAGAAAACAAAGGGAATTAAATATTGAGCAAGGAAGACAAAAGAAGGACAAGAAAGTAGAGGGAAGTAAAGATCGAGCAAGGAAGAGTTGGATCAAGTAGCCACAACAGGATTACTTGTAGGTATCGAGTCGGATGTATTATTTCCTTGCTATTTTGGCATGCATGGTATATGCGTGTGCGTATTTGGTTCTCTTGTTCTCATTGGCATGGGTTTCACCAGGTGTGATAGTGGTTTTCAACATTTCCTGTCCATATCTAGATATCCATGGTGTGATGGGGTTTTTTAACTTGGTTGAGTTGGACTTCTGGATGGTTTTAAAATTGAGTGGGTTGGTCTCAAGAAAATTCCCAAGGGCCTAGGAATCCCTTGATTGGTAATGGTGGGATAAATGGTAAATCCTAAGGGTGGAGATGGGAAAATTCATCACGGTTTAGGTGGAGAGACATAAAGGCATCCATGCTTCTTTAGGGCCTAATGATCTCTTGACCGGTATATGGAAATATTGTGGTAAATCTAGCAGTGTATGTTTATTGTTTGGGCCTAAGAATCCCTTGACCGATAATGGAATTATACATGGTAAAGCCTAGTTGTATAGATGAAGATTTTGGTCCCAGGAATCCCTTGATAGTAATGGTTGGTTGGTTTTTTTGTGATTCCCACGTTCATGCTTGGAATATGGCACAGGGGTGATTGGCTGAAAGAAAGATTTGGTTCATCCCAATCTATGGTCAGGTCATACATGGAAGTCCGTAACTTGGTTTCCTTTTTCTCATATTAATACGAGCTCTTTTCCTCTTGTATTCCATGAGTATTTATACATTTTATTATGTGGCTTTAATGGTTGTGTTGTATCAGTTTCAACACCCTCCAAAATTTTGTCGCACACTCAAATTTTAGAGCCTATTGTAGATCCTGAGATTGGTCATTCATTAGTCACTTATTGGTTAGTTTATGATTTCAAGCTCCCTTCTTAGATATCAAGTGTCGTTCACACTTTTATCTTTATATAGTAAGTGTAATCTTCGGGCATGGGAATTATCGATTATCATGCAAAGAGGAGTTCTAGTTTGCTTCAAGGGCAAATATTTGTGAAAATGAGTTGTTCTCATCATATAGACATTTTTCACACTTATTTCCAAAGTTTCACACAACTTTCATATTTATCATCACAAAGTCTATCTTAGGTGCTACACCTGTTATATGTTGTTGCAAAGATTGTTGCATTAAGGGAAGTTTGTTTTCATATGTTCTGGATGATCTATGTTGTGTCACCAAGTGTCTAAGTGTGTGGTCACAGTCAAGTTCTATCACTATTCACATTGGTTCAACTAATTCCACACATTAGACAAATTCCAGAGGATTCCTAGCAACCTAGCCTCATCTAGCCTTAAATTGCACACTATGCAGTCTCATTCCTTAGACAACAATCCCATTCCTTGGCACTCTGCATTGCTCAACCTCTGCCTGCCAGAACTATGTATTTCATAAGCTCAATGCATAGAATCCCAACCTCCTTTGACACTGAAAACTGTAGAGATGCTTTGGTCAGAGTCCTTTCCCTTAGCCAAACCTCATTGCCTCCTCAAACTGAGCAAGTTTTTCCTCCTAGGTCCCCATCCTACGGCCTCCACTTCCTGCTTGAACTACAAAAAATTTCTGCAGTGGGCATTGTGCAATCTTATCCCTCAGCCTAGTGTAGACAATAAGCCTTCCCCCTTGACCTACTACTAGTTCCGACTTAGTCAATGGATTATCATTCAACATCTTAGACCAAGGTTTTATCAAAATGATGTCCTCTTTTCATGAGTGGATTGTAGATATAGATATTCTACCATGCTATGGAAAGATCATGAAGAGAGAGATGAAGAAGGAGGACATTCTAGATAACACTTAAGGAGCTAAGGAGAAAATATAATCATCATATAAGAAGAGCAAGGAACCCCGGGGTATGATGGAAAATCATATATTAGGACCACATGAAGACTCTATCTGATTCAAAACTATTTGGAGGGTAGGTACGAAGAACAAAGCACACCTTTCATGAAGTTGAAATGCACATCTTAGTGTAGTATGAAGGACAACTTATCACTGTAGTATCATTATGTCTTCAGTGGCAGGTAGGGTCGCAAGCACTGAGAGTCATTCCATGTGTTTTCTCTAAGTGTTTTTCTCCCTTTCGCAAGATAGGCAAGTTGTCGTCTTTTCGCATGTTGGTTGTCACACTTTATGCATAAGATCATTCTGGTGGTTTCAAGGGCCCATCTTTGTTCTTATGAGTTTTCCTAACCATATAAATATCTGTCAAACTCATTCTCAAAGTTTTGAGCACTATCCCACAAGTGTCATCATAGTTGTCATAAAGTCTATCTTAGGTGTCGCACTTGTCGTAGTTGTTCATGAAGTAGTCACACACAAGAGAAGGTGTTTTTCATGTGTCATGGGTGATCAATGTTTTTGAGTCATAAAGTATTCTAAATGTTAGAACACAATAAAAGCTTCATCAATTCACCTATCAATCTCAGTGGTCCAACACTTTTCCTTTTCCGAAGAAGCTCCCCAACCCTTCAACTTGGTTTCACTGAACCTACCTAGACTACGCATTGTGTAGTTATAGTCAGTATGCTATGAAATTGACCCTTAGATCTGTGCAATGCACTGTTCCTATCCCCTAGGACTACTGTATTGCATAATTCCTGAGCCGAAGGCCCAACCTTCCCTTCCAGAATTGCATAATCATTTCAGTCAACATGTCCCAAACTGTGCATTTCAAAAGCACAAGCAACAAGATGACTCTTGGTGCCCCTGAACTATGCAATCCCATAGGGGACCAGTGTCCCTTCAACCTTATAACTGCACATAATCTTCTTACAGTTGTCACTCCCTCAGCCTGTCCCACTATTTCCCAAAAATGTATAGAGATCAACCTCCCTTCATTTCTAGAACTATGTAGAAGCTGCCTTCAGTGGCCTTCCTCTCATCCTAACCCACTGTCTCCCTAAACTACACAAAATTCAGTTAGCCTTCCTCTCCAGAACTGCTAAGAAATATTCCAAAGTGGCCCCTCCTTCAATCAGACTCAATCATCTCCAAAACTGTGTAGAAGACAGCCTCTCAGCCCAGCCTAAACTGCTCATTGTGTGGTTCCAAGCCTTAAGCCTTAGCCCTAGCTATTGGGACTACACAATGCACAGTCACTGAGCCTTCCTTCCCAACTTGTAACTCATTTTCATCTCAGTACATGGAATAGAATGCCCCATCATAGGATAGGATATTTTCAGGCTGATGTTGCCTCTTCATGAGTGAATTGCAGATACAGGAACCTGGTGGGATGATGAAGAAGGAGATGAAGGGGGAAGAAATGAAAAGCACATTCTTCTAGTTGAGCATGCAAGCTATTCTATGAAGAAAAAATGACACATACTTGGGACCACAACCTAAGACATGAGATCATTGAAGATTCCTATCATCAAGCCATGAGGAGGTGGAAGACAAGAGTATTCTCAAGCAGACATCATTCACAGCAACAAAAGTGACTTAACATTACCACATCACTAAGTATTCCATGTCGACAATGTGATTTGATGTCATGAGTGGCCATATGCCACATCACTATTGTGGACCATGTATATTATATTGAAATGTATTGTAAAGTGGAAGTCCAAAGGACACACATGAATATGGAGAGTCATGTAAGTCAAAAAGTCATAGGAAGTTGAATAGTCATGAGGGTATTTAAAGAGTCACAAAGGGGAAGCATCACCCCTTGGTTAGATATACCCCCTCATTGTCTGAGCAAAGGAATTTTCACCTTGGTTCCTCCTGCAAGCCATTAGAGAGATCAACTAGTTCTTTGAGGAGCAAGGAGTGGATCCAATGTCCCACTATTGGGGCTAGTGATGTATATTGTAAACATGTGTCTTGGAACTTTTTCTTAATAACATAAGCCTTTTAAGGCAAGTACATTCTTCACCCATGGACTATGAATTTTTTTAAGACTATTCTATGGAAATTATATTTCTTGTTTGCTTTCACATGTACTAAGATAGTTGAACTATTTCGGTTATTTTAGTGCTTATCTTATTGAGAATGTGTTGTAATGATTGTTATTGTTGTCCCATCCTTGTCGACTATTTTGCAGGATACTAGATAGATCTTTCCTTGTTTGTTGGTTCTAACGACCATCACATTCATTGTTGACTACTTCAGTGGAGCCTTCTGGTTCATGTGTGTCTCTTCTTGGGTGGTACTATTACCTCTCACTTAAAGGCTCACTTTTCTCCCCCAATTTGTAGTAGAGGAACCATGACATAGTTTCAATTGAACACTCACTAGGAACACCTCCCTTGCTATTTGAAGACACCATTGCATCACTCTCTTGTGTTGATAGCTAGAGCCAAGGCAAATATTTAAGGATTTGGAAGCCAAGCCTTTATACTGGATGGGACTCCTACACCAAACGTTGTGAGGTCTGATTGGGACTTCATATCTAGGAGATCCCCTAGATATAAAAATGAATCTTTCCTAAGTCATAGTCCCAAGATGTTTTTCTAAAGAGCTTAACTTACCGTCCTTGCAGAAGTTATTCATAACTTATCCCAATTGAAGTTCAATGGTGAGGGTAAATCAAGTTGTTCATTTTTGTCTTGTTAACGAAATATATTGGAAATATGTCATGGCTAGACTACTCACCCTCAGATTCGAATGTCATGTTATTTGATGGTGTCATACATTGCCCATTTCTTCTATCCATTCATTTGACCATCTTGCCAAGGAGCTTCATAAAGCCTTCGATAAGTATGACTACTGAAATGTTCATGGAATAATCAATCTCTTAAGAATGAAGCCAAATGAATTAGTTAAGGATATTTTCAATCGATTCCTTCACCTTTTTTATGAGATCCTTGAAAAACATATGAATTGAGATTTTTTGCAAGAAGAGTTTGAGTGCTTGGTTCTTATCTCGTTACACGGTGAACCCAAACCACCTGATTTTTCTATTCCCCAAACTCTTGTGAATCATAAGACACCTCAAATTTTAGAGAAGGACCTTACTACCCCTTTTGTTCTTTTTCCTCCTCCCTTTCTAGTCCTGATGTGGGTGCCTCCTTGTTGTGATTGTAAACTGGGAAATTTGCGAATCGAATATCCTATCCATCGTCTCATTCTTCTTCCAGTTTTCATGATTAAAATTCAATGGAGGAAATTCCAGAATGGGTCATGAAGCCTGTAGTGAAGACTCACTCCTCCATACTGCAAGATGATGTCACCGTTCACAACTCTAGTAACAAAGATAATCTAGATTTATGTTATCCTCTATTATCAATATATCCTGACTCTTTGCACCATGACCCTCTTGATCAATCTGCTCCACTTGCTAGTTCTTCATGTTCTCTTGATTCTCAACTTACTGGCTCAAGTTGTGATCAAGACAAAGAAGTCAAATTATGCATGTAGAGGGGTAGGAAGGTGAATACGCTTTCAATCTTTCTTCTCTTTTTCATACTGTTCCATGTGAAGGAAATGAGTTTCCATTCTTGGATGATTTTCAATCTGCCAATCCCGATAATGAAACAAATGTAATCAATTCTTTCGATCAATCTGTAGTCTTTGGAAACAATCCTTCTGATGAAGATAATTTTACTGGTCTGCCCGATAAGGAATGCCAAAGTGCATCATCTGATCTTTCAATTTCTCATGAAGATCTTACCTTTGATTCAAAATCTGATTCGTTTAAAGAAGGTTTATTTATCGAAACTTCCTCTTCATCTCACTATCCCTTGTGCTCTACCATCCACAATACATCTACCTGCAATGGAGGTACTCCATGTTCTTCAAGTCCATCATTCGCTGAGTTAACCTCCCAATTGGCACAAGTTGGTGAGATTATCCATGTCACAAATGAAAACAATGAAAACATAGAGTACCCTTCCCATCCCTCATCATCTCTTTTCTTGCATGAAGATAACTCTTTAAATCATCTTGCTCACAAAACTTCCCCGATTAATTTATCTTTGAATATGTTATCAAAAGAACCTCTCCACTTGAGTAATCTGATTGTTGAAGTTGAAAAATCTAGTAAAATGTGTGATATAAATGGCTGCCATCCGGTGAGAAGTATTAAAACCAATATTAGCAGCTATCCTCAAACCATGCATGATTTGGTTCAAGATTCAAAATGTGATTGTACAATCCTAGTAAGTTCTGGGACCCACCAGGGAGTTGAGGCACTTCAACTTCCATTGATGGTTATGTTAGGATCTCGTGACTCTGATAAGCCCCCTAAACTAAGTCATATCTAGTTTCTCTCACACAATGCTTCTTTTTGCATGGTTTCATTCAGTGCAAATATCTTTCTCAAAGATGTTTGGTACTTCGGATGTAATCTTTCAAACTCTCGAGATTTTACTTGTGATCAGACTCAAGAATCTTGTCTAGTTCATTTATCTTCATGCAAGTCTCTTGCAGCAAACTCAGGTTTAGAATGTTTACCTCTTGTGGAAGTTGATCATTCCAAATACCACATTTGGCCAAAGGAATCATATATATCATATGTATTTCATGATGAGAAACTCTGACCTTTCCTTTTGAATATCATATCAAGAACTTTGTTCTCCATTGCCCCAGAAACTCTCTTGAGTGCGAATGTAT
Source organism: Pinus taeda (assembly GCA_000404065.3). NCBI lineage: Eukaryota > Viridiplantae > Streptophyta > Pinopsida > Pinales > Pinaceae > Pinus > Pinus taeda. The sequence goes on along the minus strand of APFE030477299.1, from coordinate 42,862 downwards.
GCATGAGTTATTGTGTGAATCAATATCCTTTCTATTCATTCCATCATGATTGGTGTCATGTGATTGTTGTACTAGCATCCCTTCTCACTTCTCTCGATGATTATGATGTTAGCATAATGTGTCACCAGTTATGAAGAAATAGAATGTCACATTCATCAGGCAAAGAAGATGATTCTATTGTTCAAAACGTTAGCGAAACTGTTCAAATTGATTTATCTTTATTGATTGCAAAATGGGAATCTAATGATTCAATCAAATCATTTGGTCATTCTTCTGTCCTTGATGACTATCATTCGGCCTATTGTTTTCCCATCATCACATCCAAGGACAATGGTTTTACATCTCTTGACCTTCATCGTTCAATATCTCACTGTTCAGATTTGTGTTGAGTAGCTGAAACACTTTAGCCTTCGTTGATAATCATGTCGGGTCCTCACTATCTCGACGTGATTGTTGAAAATAAGCATATCTATTTTCCCCTACAAGATTCTAATACAAATGACATGTTTCTAATTGAAAACTAATATTTTCAAAGATTTCAAGAGGGTTGTCACAAATTGCACGATCCAATCACTGAATGGTTGGAGCAATCTTATCTAGTAAGAGTTGTCAGAAAAAAACAAGTTTTGATATTCCCTCACACTTGCTAAAGAGTTAATTGCAGATGGAGACACATGAAGGAAAAGCTTCCAAGGTTTTTTGAAAGATGGTATTCATCGGAAAGGTAAGAATACAAATTGGATGAAAGTAGTGGTTTTGAAACATCTTTCTGCGGCATAGGCAAGGCATTCCTTTTCTTGTGTAAGTTATTCAATTTTTTATATTTTCTATTGCACATCACTTTATATTTGTTTTAATTGTTCATATCTTTGTGGATTTAGGTCAGGAAGAACTATGGTGGATTTAATGGAAATTTCATTATGCGTGACCCTAAACTTCTAGTTGTTAGGTTAGGAGTAGGATTAGTTGCATCCTAGTTTCCCTGTAGTCTATCCTTGTTTCCTTATTGGGCTTCTACATCATGTTTTCTTTAGCCACTTTGTTTTCTTATCTTCAGGTTTTGTTTCCTTGTGTGTTTTATTTATTTCATCTTATTTTCTTTCTGAGTTTCTCCTTTTGTTTTTATTAAGTGAATAAATGTTGTTCCTAGAACTGTGTTGGCTTCTCGGTAAATATGTGGTTGAAATCTAAAGAGTTGTGACACTGCAACATTTGGCTGAATCTCTAACTAGTCTTATTTGTGTTGGATTTGTCTTTTGGTTGATGAATTTCTAACAAAAAATATGATCCATCTGTAAGGAGAGTTTTGGTCCAACGATGAACCTTTCTATGTCCAAGAAACCTTATGCCTATAGTCAGTTCTTTTGTTCTGTTTTTCATGCTTATCCAACTAACATAGAATGAGAAAGGGAAAATTCTAAACGAGTAAAATTGAATAAGAGGTCTTTATATACTTCTATGAAGGAACAACCTCTTTTTATATAAGTTAGGATCTCTCTTTCACCCAAAATAAATAAGTGCCAATGCACAGTTCTCTTTTAAAATAAACAAATAAAGATGAACGAAAGAAAGGCTTCTTGTGCAGAGAGGTGAAGAAAGCAACTCCACCAGGGTACTATCTAGGTTCACTAGTAGCGTAGCAATGTTTATGTTCCTATGTGACTCCACCAAGGTACTGTCTAGGCCTATTGGCAACGGAGAAACACCAAAGATGAAAAATTGTACTCTGAAAATATTAAGCTCATGAGCTACACTACCTTTCCCAACTCGAAACACTATGATATTTCTAAATATGATGTTGTGTTCAACCGATAAGGTACAAATGGGACCATGTATAGCCACAGGGAAAGTGGGAAAGGAAAAAGTGATATGCACGAAGAATCAATATTCCCCGAAGAACCAAGTCCCTTCACGAAAGATTTAACCAAAACAGAGAAGCTGGATTCTACCAGTCTGTCACCAAGTGTTGAAGCTACTACAACACCCTCTAAAATTTTGACCTACACCCAAATTTTGGAGCCTATTTTGGATCCTTTGATTAGTGATTCCTTAGTCACTTATTGGCTAGTTGATGATTTCAAGCTCCCTTCTTGGATCTCAAGTGTCATTCAAACTTTTATCTTTATATAACCAGTGTCGTCTTCGGGCATGGGAATTCTCACTTATCATGCAAAGGGGAGTTTTGGTTTTCTTCAAGGGGTAATATTTATGAAAATCAGTTGTTCCAATCATATAGACATGTTTCAAACTTATTTCCAAATTTTCATGCACTATTACACAAGTGTCGTCATTATCATCACAAAGTCCATCTTCGGTGCTGTACCTGTTGTAAGTTGTCGCCAAGGTTGTTGCATTAAGGGAAGTTTGCTTTCATGTGTTATGGATGATATACGTTGTGTCACCAAGTGTCTAAATGTGTGGTCATAGTCAAGTTCTATCACTATTGACATCAGTTCTATTGATCCCTGACATTATCCAAATTCTGGAGAATTCCTAGCAACCTAGCCTTTTCTAGCGTTCATAAATGGTGCACTCTGCAGTCTCACGCCTCAAGCAACAATCTTGTTCCTTGGAACTATGAAGTGCTCAATATCTTCCTGTCAGAACTATGTATTTGACAACCTTAATGTGCATAAGACCAACCTCCCTTGGCACCCAAAACTACACATGTGCTTTTCCCAGTGTCCTTTCCCTCATTCAGACCTCATTACCTCCTAAAATTGTGCAATTTGTCCTCCCAAGGCCCCATCCCGTAGTCTCCATTGCCTACTTGAACCACACAAAATTTTCCCTCAGTGGGCACTGCGCAATATTATCCCTTAGTCCAACCCAGTCACTAAGGCTTCCCCCTTTTCCTACTACCAGTTCCATCTCAGTTAATGGATTATCATGCAACATCTTAGACTAGGGGTTTATCAGACTGTTGTCGTCTTGTCATGAGTGCATTGCAGATACAGAAATTCTACCATACAATGGAACGATGATGAAGAAGGAGATGAAGAAGGAGGATATGATAGATGACACTTAAGGAGTTGAGGAGAAAAAATAATCATTAGATAATAAGACTAAGGAACCCCAGGGTATGATAGAAGATCAGAGATGAAGACCGAATGAAGACTCCATCTAATTCATAACCCTTTGGAGGGTAGGTATGAAGAAAAAAGCACATCTCTCATGAAGTTGAAATGCACCTCTTAGTGTAGTATGCAGGAAAAATTATCACTATCATATCATTATGTCGTCAATGACATCTATGGTCGCAAGCATTGAAAATCATTCCATGTGTTTTGTCTAAGTGTTTTGCTCCCTTTCTCAAGATACGCAAGATGTCATCTTTCACATGCTCGCTGTCACACTTTATGCATAAGCTCATTCTAGTGGTTTCAAGAGCCCATGTTTGTGTTTATGAGTTTTCCTAACCATATAAACATCTTTCACACTCATTCACAAAGTTTTGAGCACTGTCACACAAGTGTCGTCACGGTCATCATAAAGTCTATCTTAGGTGTTGCACTTGTCGTAGCTGGTGATGAAGCGGTCACACACAAGCGAAATTATTTTTCATGTGTCATGGGTGATCAATTTTGTTAAGTCATCACGTATTATAAATGTTAGGATACAACTAAAGCTTCATCACTTCACTTGTCAATCTCATTGGTCAAACACTTATCCTTTTCCGAAGAATCTCCCCAACCCTTCAACTTGGTTTCACCCAGCCTGCCTAGACTACACATTGCACAGTTCCAGTTATAAAGTTGTGACTTTGACCCCTGCATCTATGTAATGTGTAGTTCCTATCCCCTAGGACTACTAAATTGTGTAATCCCTGATCCCAAGGCCCAATCTTCCCTTCTAGAATTGTGCAATTGTTTCAACTAGCCTGTCCCAAACTGCACATTATGCATGAACAAGAAACAAGTTGCCTCCCTGTACCCATGAGCTGTGAAATCCCATAGGGTAATAGTCTCACTTCAGTGTCAAAAATACACATAATACTCTTACAATGGTCACACCCTCAGTCCAACCCACTATTTTCTAGAATTGCACAGAGATCAACCTCCCTTCATTTCCAGAATTGTGCAGAATCTACCGTTAGTGGTCCTCCCCTCATCTCAACCCATTGTCTCCCAACACTATGCAAGATTCAGTCAACACTCCTCTCTAGAACTACACATAAATCTTCCACAGTGGCCCCTCCTTCAGCCAGATTCATTCATCTCCAAAACTGCACGGAAGACAGCCTCTCAGCCTAGCCTAAACTATGCAATGCACATTTCAAGGCCTTAATCCTTAGCCCTGACTGCTAGGACTATGCAATGCATAGTCACTGATCCTCCTTTCCCAACTTTTAACTCAGTTTTGGCTTAGTCCCTGGACCAAAATGCACCTTCTTAGGCTAGGATGTTTTCGGGTTGATGTCGTCTCATCATGAGTGAATTGCAGACATAGAAACCTGGTAGGATGATGAAGAGGGATATGAAGGAGGAATATATGCAAATGAAATAGGGATATGAAGGAGGAATATATGCAAATGAAATTCTTGTAGTTGAGCATGCAAGCTAATCTATCAAGGGAAAAGGACGCCAACTCGCGACCACAACCTAAGACTTGAGATCATTGAAGATTCTTGTCACCAAGCCATGAGGGGGTGGAAGACAAGAGTATTCTCAAGCAGACACCATTCACAAAAGAAACAATGAATTGGCATTGCCACATCACAAAGCAGTCCTTGTTAGCAGTGCCATCTCATGGCATGAGTGACCATATGCCACATCCTTATTCTGGACCATGTACATTATATTCAAATGTATTGTAAAGTGGAAGTCCAAAGGAAACACATGAATATGGAGAGTCATGTAAGTTGAAAATTCATGAGGGTAGTCAAAGAGTCACAAAGGGGAAGTATCACCCCTTTTTTTAAAGATACCCCCTCATTATATGAGCAAAGGACTTTTTACCTTGGCTCCTCTCGCAAGGAATTAGAGAGATCATCTGGTTCTTTGATGAGAATCAAGGAGTGGCTCCAATGTCCCACTATTGGGGCTAGTAATATACATTATAAACATGTGTCTTGGAACATTTGCTTAATAGCAAAAGCCTTTTAAAGCCAACATGTTCTTCGTGTGTGGACTATGAATGATTGTAAGACTATTATGTGGATGTTTATATTTCATGTTTTCTTCAAATGTACTTAGATAGTTGAACTATTTTGGTTATTTTAGTGCTTATCTTATTGATAATTCATTTTAATGGTTGTTATTGTTGTCCCATCCATGTGGACTATTCCATGGGATACTGGAAAAATCATTCCTTATTTATTGGTTGTAACGATCTTCGCATTAATTGCAGACTATTTCATTGGATGTTAGATGGAGCCTTGTGGTTCATGTGTGTCTCTTCCTGGGTGATACTATTACCTCTCACTTAAAGGCTTACTTTTATCCCCTCGCCCCTTGCAGTAGAGGAACCTTGACACAGTTGCAACTGCACACTCACCATGCACACCTCCCTTGATTTTTGAAGACACCATTGCATCACTATCCTATGCTGATAGCTAGAGCCAAGGAAAATCTTTAAGGATTTGGAAACTGATCCTTTATATTAGATGGGACTCTTATCAAACGGTGTGAGGTTTGATTGGACTTAATATCAGGGATATCCCCTTGGTTGATGGATTTCCAGCATCATCAACAAGTTGTTCTATCATTCATAACTTCCTGCTTATATGATGGCTATAAGCATGGTTTATGACAAACTTAAATTATGGCTCTCATCATGTTTTGATTAGTAAAGGAATGAATAATGAATGTATAACATAATATATGATAATGAAACTATTATGAGAGGGCATCAATCCTTCTTGAAAATACTCAAATAATTATGAAACCCCTATGTTTAGATGTGTATTTAAGACCTGTACATTACATGTTCGTAACGTGTTTGACATAATGTATGTCATGGTGTTGAAGCCCCGAAAATCGGGTCTACAACAAGGGGGATACCCACCTGGTCCGGACCTTGGTTCGCAGCTCCTTTTCCATTTGGTATGGTGGGTCCGACTGCAGATATGGGACCAGTTTCCCAATTTATGAGTGTGTGTGTGTAGAATTTGATATTTCTGATCTAACAGTTCCTACTTAAGATGCTCTAATTCTAACTTTAATCTAATGACATGCAATTGCATTCTAATAAACAGAAATATCCAAGTCTATACTAACCCGAGGTATAATCTTTCTGCTATGCGATTTAAAATGATTTCAAATAACAATTGATAATAAAGATCATTCAACTGTCATAAGAAAAGAATTCAATATAGATAAACCACTTCGCATAAAACGTTAGACGAAACAGTTGTGAAAAACATATCGCACAGTAAGCTACTCATACATTAAGCATAAATAAATAGCTATCAACGTACAAAAGTGCCAAATGATAACTCAGGCATTCACGCATTAATATATAAACAACTGAACTTGAATATCACTTTAACACAAGAGATAGAAATCATTAAGAGATAGAAGTACCATTTATAACTAGTTCTACTCATGAGCTTCAAGTGATAATGATTTATCTCTTCCTAATCCAACATCCACTAAGAGTACATAAGTGCAACATCAGTAGCAGATATTAAATGCAAAAATAAAAAAATCATGTTCCATTCATTCATCAAAACCTCCTCGGAGGGTGCAAAAGTGCATGTTCTGAGGACACGTTTTTGATAAATTTCTGGACCCTTCTCTAAATGCATGAGAAGGGTTTAAATACTACTAACTACATCTAAAAATAATTTATTACAAAAATATAGGATGCGGTTTAAATGACCGTCCTTTTTCTAGGCAAAGATAAAGCAAAACTATTTCTAAAATTAAATCTAACCTCTAACTATTTCTGTATTTGCTCCTTAACATAGCAAGCATTCAACATTTTCTTGAGAAGAGTTGGTTGGCCGACTTTAGCCTTTAACTGTGCTGCAAAAATGGAATCAGCAAGAACTGGTGCCATCTTTTCGGCAGAATTGATGATGCATTTGAGAGTCATACACTAGCTGTGTGGTTTCACTAAATAAGCCCAGTAAGAATCCCAATTCAACTTAGTTAATCCTTTAATTGATTCTGCCTTTTCTTGAGCCTTCTGTTTCCAGTCTGTTTGCAGCTGCTATACCTTTGGTAGATACCCTGGAGTGGTTTCTGATATTAGATTTGCTTTATGCAAATTCTCATTTATGCAATCAATAAGGTTGTTTGCTGCTGTAGCCGCTTCTTTCGCTGCTTGCTCAGCTTCCCTGATCTATGTATCACATTTGTTAAAGAGATTTTCTTTATGATTGTCATTTATTGTTGGTGCGCCTGCTCTTTTTCCCTCTTTTGTTTCTTACCAAGCCAAATATTCAGTAACTCGTCTATCAATTAAATCATAATCATGTCGTAAATCTACGACTTGATTGTATCACTTATTCTGCAATACGAGTTCCACTGTGATATTCTTTGGCCCAATTCTTCCTGTTGTTGTAGTAGTTGGTCGTTCAAGGAAATGGATTCTTCAATGAATTCTGTAAGCTTGGGATCATCCTTGTGCATCTCCCGTGTATCCTGTAACTTTTTTTCTTTCTCAGCCAAACTGTTTTGGTAGCCTATATGCATACGTTGGAATTCCTGTTGTAGTCTTTCAAGCTGTTTCTGTGCTTCATTATTAGCATTGGCTTGTTGCAGCTGTTGTTGCAGAACTTGTATCTGGTCTTCCTTTTCCTTCAGTAGTTGCTATACCTCAGATGCTTTATCAATAGTTGCAGAAGCATAAGCTCCTGCGATTTGAGATAATTTGGTGAGATTTTCAATTGGATCGGTAGTAGGATCTTGCCATAGGACATCCAATTGTTCTGCGTCATGAGAGATCGCGTTTTCCAATTTCCTCTTCTTCCTTTGTTTTCTTACTACTGCTTTATGTTGTGGATTGTAAAATACATCAAGAGGAGGAATCTCCTCTATCTTGAGTATAAGTTCAGAGGACGGGGTAATAGGAATGTGTTCCATATTCGAGATATTGTCAATTGTTCCTGTGACCATATTTTCTGTTGCCTGTACATTAGTTGTTGGTGTCTTTGTGCTTTGCCCTTCAAGATTGATTAAATCATTGAAGGTCTCCCATTCCTTGTCTATCTCGGTTCTATCCGATGGTGGTTGACCGATGAGAGGGGGAGGATCTACCCGTGGAGAAGTTAACACCAGTTGTTGTGCAGACTCTTTTGATTGGGCAGTATCCCTTACTGACCCTTCACTTTTACCATGGTCACTTTTGAATTTTTTAGAATGTTCTGATGTTTCTTTTCTGGACTTGGATTTAGATCTATCTGTACCAAAACTTTCACTAAGGCTAATACTTGGAATTGGTTCCCTTACGAGTTCTAAGCATAGTTTCTCCAAAGGAATATTAGCTAACCTTCTTTCCCTATACGTTTTAAACTTCTGAAACTCTGCTGGAGAGAAATGCGTTTGAGCCATATGCAGAATTTCTTCAAGCGTGCTTTTCTGCTGGAACACATCATCAAAAAGATATTCTTCTTTAGAGAACACTTTTATTTTGACTGCGATAGTGAAATTCTTAGCAATATCATGAGGGTCAAACGGTCTTCCTATAAATTTGAATAATTGTAGACACGTTATGTTATTCACTTCTGAATGCATGGCCTACATCAAATAGTGAAAAGGCCCCACAGGCTATAGGAAATTGTGGCCAAATAGCCTTCTTTTTATCTTTCAAATATTTAGTCAAACCTCCCTCTCCGCAGGTTTGATAAGCAATTTCCCGTGCCATGAGTTTGTTGGGAACATACAGAGGTAAGACGTGAGGAGAAGCGACACTTCCGAATACCCTGACATATGTGAACAATTCTTCTCCAAACCATCTCGTGACTGTGAGTATATCTGCCTCTGCTTTAGGAGAAAATCTTGGAGCATCTTTGTCATACAACATTTTGAAGAGGGGTAACATAACTCCATGACAAATTTTGTAGAAAAATGGAGGGAATTTAGATCACAATTCTTTGTGATAACATGAATGGGTAAAGGGTCTTGAGTCATCCATTTCCATCCCATAACAGGAAACTTTGAAACATAACAAATTGCATCCATTACATATGCTGATAAGTAAAATGGGGGATAAATTCTTTGGGAAATAGTTCTTTCAGACCGGTAATTTACAATGGCAGTAGCTAAGTTGTCTGATAGTATTCTAGGCCAATCCATAATAGTAGAATTAACGGTGGCATCCAAAAATGGTAGCCATTCAGATGAGAATTTGTTAATATCTGGTCTCCCATAAAGTCTACAGAACATAGCAGTAGCAAAGCAATACGGGGAAGTGAGAGAACCAATACTATACATATCGTGTTTATCTTTTTTCACCCGCTCGTCTCTCCTTGACCAATATTTAGTGCATTCTTCCAGGTCTTCATTTTCTTTGATAAACTTCTCTATGAACTGTTTGTTATAAGTTGCCTGTGGCTCCGGCAAATGATACATAAGTTTCAAATCTTGTTGAGTGAATGAGTCGATAAGTCCTTGACCCTGAGTCTTAAATTGTCTATTTTTAATGTCCGCGCTGTCCAGTACCCATTTAACCATGTCTGTGTAGGGGAGAATTTTGGGCCTTGCCGCTATCCAGTGCAAGAACGAATAGGCTAAATCTGCAACTGATGCCTCAGAAGAACTCTGTGAGCCCCCAGTAGCCGTAAACTCCGTTACCTTGGGATTCTCTTCCTCAAGTAGATTATACATGCCTTCCCAAGTGGTAATACCCGCTTCTCTGTTACAGGGAGTGTCTATGTACAAGGGTGCCATTTCTTTATCTTCAAACATCGGAGCCTTGGTTTTCTTCCCCATAGTATCTTGTATACTGCTTTGTATATTTCTTTTTTCTTTGTTCCTGCAGTTTACAAGTGAGGTGAGAGTAATGATAAGGAATAGTGACAGGAAAGCTTTAAATGCTAAAGACATGCAAAAATATACCACCTTATGTGAACTGACTCTTCAATAAACACAAAACCATATTTTATTAACAACTGGCAACTAACTCATTAATTAGCCTTAAAGCCCATAACTAGGTCTTGTTTTATGGAAAAAATCTTTCTCGAATAGTGAGCCGAAAGATTTTGCGATGGAGTGATTTTACAATTTGCTTTGCAATATCACAATATCATTGTGATGCTCTATCGTAAGATCGCTCTGTCACTCTATCGCAATATCACGACATCGCAATATCGCATAATAACAATATCACATAATCGTAGTATATGACCATTTTGTGTTAATGTATTTCTTGCGAGGTGCGATTTTGCGATATGTGTCATCGCATATCGGTGTTTTTTGCGGGTTTTCAGCATAAGTGCATTTTAAAGGCATGCAATGCAATATATATGATTTTTAATATGTAATCTCGCATTGCAATCTTGTAATCTTAGAGTTTGGCTTGTAAGAAGGCATCGTGTTATCCTTTTCGCGATGCGATATTTTTTAAGGAGTGATTTTATCTTTCCTCATCATGAAACTTAAGCTTTTTAGATTTTTCAAAGGTATTTTCCTAAGTTTATGATGGTAAGTTTTATTAAAAAAAGGAAATTCAAGCACTAATTCATTTTTAAAATTTTTTGACTAAGGGTCCCCATTTATTTAGTATTAGTAATACCACTAAATAAAAAGGGGGGTTGTTGGTGGCCACAACAATTGGCGATTCACTTGGAAGAACCAGTTATCTCTATATTTCTTTTGAATTTTCTAAAACTTCCAAAACATAAAATTTTCCAGAACGTTAAACTTTATTATAGAAAGATAAAGTACATTATGCTTTAACCTGTCAATGATATTTTGTTTCTTCTATTTTCAACTTTGATTATTTGCTCCCTCAAACTAGTCCTTGTATCTACATTAGTCATTACTTGGTTTATAAAGATAAAACAAAGCCTTCTCTGTAAATCAGTTTTAAATATGCTCATTTGGCATGGATAGAGCCTCTGCTGCCAGCAGGAGTTCATAGCCTCGACAGGGTTACCTATTACCTAGTAATGATCCTGTATCCTACTTAGAGAAACATACAATTTTCAAAGAGGAATCCATATGTACACTTATTGCTTTCATTTTCTTTTTTACCCTTAAAGAACAATGTCTTGGTTTGATAGCTAATTTATGACACAGTCATTCACTTGATTATAACTTTGTTGAACAAGCTGGCTCGTGATAAGACCCCTTGCCTTTTGATTGCAACAATCTTGAGTCATTGCCCTGTTGTGGTATGCAGTATTGGCAAAGTCAGCAAGTTATAATATCTGTGATTATGATAAGTTGGCTCGTGATGAGACCTCTCACTCTTTAAGATAAAGTGTATCCTTGGATTGTTTCTCTGAAAGTTGTAATTTCCTAAGTAGGGAGGAAGTCATTGTTTCCTTAAGATAGCTCTGGACGACAATACTAGAGTTTTTGGAAAGAGCTTTTCTACAGAGAATCTTTGTTTGTTATTGATACCTTTCATTGGACTGATATAAAACAATTTATCACTAAAGGTCGTTTTCATCAAATTTTACGAAGTTGAAACTAGTATCATTTCTAAGCTAGAGTCTTTAACTGTATCTTTCAATAATAAAGATCATTTTTCTAAAAGATTTGCTATTTATACAAGCGAAAAACAAAATCTGAAAGAGATTTGGTATCTTTTCATAAATGCCTAATATAACCATTCACAACTAGTTTTATTATGGAAGAAATATTTAAGGAAGAATTAGGAATTTTCTGATGAGAGTTAAATATTTCCTTGAACATGTGTATGATATGAAAAGGGCTAATTGCTTCCTTTATTTTTAATCTGCAGAACTATTAAAAATAAATTATCTACATAAACAAACAAACTAAATTAATTCTACTCCTATTCTAACCATATACATGAAAATGCCTAGGTATAGTCATATTTCCAGTGTAACCATTCTCTCATTTTTATTCCTACATATATATACGGTTCGAATGTTAGTAATAGAAATAAAAATCTTATTGAACTAAGAACATTAAATCTGAAATCAAAATGTACAACTATTGTTAGAAGTTTATTTACAATCTCCTTCTTATGAAATTTTCTTTCCAATTGAATACCAATTGGATCATAGAATTCTGGATGGATTTCTACTAAGGATCGAGAAATGTTCAAATGAAGAGATGATAGGCCAGATTGAGGATATGAATTTTTAGATTCAAAGGCTTGGAAGACTTTGTTAGTGTTACGTGTAAATGTTAAGCTATTGACAATTTTCCATGAAAAGAATGTTTCCAAATATATATATTTTTTTAAATGAATCAATGAAGAATGGATGAAAATATTTCAAATGAAATAGAAAATTAGTAATTAAATTGGATTGCTGGCAGATTTCTAAAAATATATTTTCTTGTTGATATTGTCTTAGAGAAGATAGAAGCTTTTGATGGTTTAGAAAAACTTCAATTTTCCAATACGGCAATACATCAATTGAATGTTTGATAGTGAGGTGCTCAATATGCCAGCATAATATATCAAAAATCTAAAAATTAAAATCTAAAAATAAATCTTATTTTATACAAAATAAGTAAGGAAGCGAAAATAGACTGAAATCACTATCTGTACAATTATTGTTACAACATAATTGGGATTGTTTTGAAATAATTTCTCTTTCACAAGAATTGGCCAGAATTATGGAATTTGAGTAATTTCGAATTCCGACTTGTGAATTAGAAAGAGAATTATGATTATGAACAGGAAAGAAGGCTTGATCATGATATGAATCATAAATTTGAATATTTTCTTGAATAGTGAAATCATGAGGATAATTTGCTGTTTTAGAATGAGGATTGGTTGGAATAATGTCTAAATTAAAATATCTCTCATTCTCAGATGTTATTTGAAGTTTTTGATGATTTTCTCGAGAAAAATCAACATCTTCAATGTCAGAGTAATTATCATAAATGACTTCACCAGATTCTCTAGATTTCCCTTCAATCTCACCCAGTATATCAAAACAAGGAGGGACAAGAATTTCATGTTTGTTAATGGCAAAAGAATGATCAGTAATTGCTTCTCTATCTTGATCAAAACTTAATGGTGATTCATTTAGATCAGCCTCTGTATTTTCTGAAATATCATTAATACCAAGTGGGGAAGAATTACCATCATTAAAAATATCAGGATAAAGGGAAAAATGTGATTTTGAAATAATGCATTTAAAAATGTCTCTGTTTGAGAATTCTTGTGCATTATGCTCATTGTAAATTTCAGATTCCAGATCATTCCTTCGTGTGCTTATATATATATATTTTTTAAGAAGATCGCTTTGCTACTTTGATCTCGGCATTTGCTCATCATGGAAAGACTCAGAAATTTGTACAGCTATTTGCATGCTATTATTTACTTTGATTGTTGCTTGCACTTGCTGATTTGCAATCTGATTTTCTGAATTTACCTCAAAGTTGCTTTCAAATTTCAAGGCGACTCTTTCTCCAAAATTGCTGCTATTGTCTTCTTGTATTTGATCAGAAATATTTTCTAAGCTTTGTGAAACCTCTTCATCACAATTTATTGGCACATCCGAATTGGATTTCTCATTTGTGTTAGAATGGAATTGAACAAAGCTTGGACTAATTTCATATGGATCAGGAATAGGAGGCGGAGAATAATTATGTTCAAACTAATCTAGTGATTCTTCTTTTATGGGTTCATTTTCGACATTAAATTTTAAACAATTAAAATGAAATCAAATATTAAAATCTCTAACATACTCACTTTCTTTTTGTAGATACTCAATCTCATCATATACCTGATCATAATCATAGTGGTCAAATTTACAAATGAAAATTGTGACAAATTGATCCCAGCTGTGAATTGAGGCAACCAGAAGAGTTCTACACCAGTTTCTAGCTTCTACTACAAATGTGAGAGTAAAAATTATGCATAAAATGCCTTCATCAATTCCTTGAAAATTAGAATTTGAAACATTTTGAATAAATTGAAGGGTATGATTAAAAGCAGAAGAATTTCTCTTACCATTGAATTTTACCTGAGACAAGAGTCTTACCACTTCGGGTGGAGTATTGGAAGATGCACGTACATGGATACAACTCCAAATTGGAAGTTTAAGAGGAGCCATCGTGATTTAAATAAAATGTTAAAATCGAAAAGACTCCAACATACAACTCGTTTTAGGCCCTCCTTCTAGCACCAAATATGTTGAAGCCCCGAAAATCGGGTCTACAACAAGGGGGATACCCACCCGGTCTGGACCTTGGTTGATAGCTCCTTTTCCGTTTGGTATGGTGGGTCCAACTGGGGATATGGGACCAGTTTCCCAATTTATGAGTGTGTGTGTGTAGAATTTGATATTTCTGATCTAACAGTTCCTAATTAAGATGCTCTAATTATAAATTTAATCTAATGACATGCAATTGTATTCTAATAAACAGAAATATCTAAGTCTATACTAACCCAGGGTGTAATCTTTCTGCTATTCGATCTAAAATGATTCCAAATAACAATTGATAATAAAGATCATTCAATTATCATAAGAAAAGAATTCAATATAGATAAACCACTTCGCATAAAAAGTTAGATGAAACAGTTGTGAAAAACATATCACACAGTAAGTTACTCATACATGAAGCATAAATAAATAGCTATCACCGTACAAAAGTGCCAAATGATAACTCAGGCATTCACGCATTAATATATAAACAACTGAACTTGAATATCACTTTAACACAAGAGATAGAAACCGTTAAGAGATAGAAGTACCATTTATAACTAGTTCTACTCATGAGCTTCAAGTGATAATGATTTATCTCTTCCTAATCCAACATCCACTAAGAGTATAGAAGTGCAACATTAGTAGCAGATATTAAATGCAAAAATCAATAAATCCTGTTCCATTCATTCATCAAAACCTCCTCGGAGGGTGCAAAAGTGCATGTTCTGAGGACAAGTTTTTGATAAATTTCTGGACCCTTCTCTAAATGCATGAGAAGGGTTTAAATAGTACTAACTACATCCAAAAATAACTTATTACAAAAATATAGGATATGGTTTAAATGACCGTCCTTTTTCTAGGCAAAGATAAAGCAAAACTATTTCTAAAATTAAATCTAACCTCTAACTATTTATGTATTTTCTCCTTAACATCACAAGCATTTAGCATTTGCTTGAGAAGAGTCGGTTGGCCGACTTCAGCCTTTAACTGTGCTACAAAAATGAAATCAGCAAGAACTGGTGCCATCTTTTCGGCAGAATTGATGATGCATTTGAGAGTCATACACTGGCTGTGTGGTTTCACTAAATAAGCTCAGTAAGAATCCCAATTCAATTTAGTTAATCTTTTAATTGATTCTGCATTTTCTTGAGCCTTCTGTTTCCAGTCTGCTTGCAGCTACTGTACCTTTGGTAGATACCCTGGAGTGGTTTCTGAGATTAGATTTGCTTTATGCAAATTCTCATTTTTGCAATCAATAAGGCTGTTTGCTGCTGTAGCTACTTCTTCCGCTACTTGCTCAGCTTCCCTGATCTATGTATCTCATTTGTTAAAGAGCGTTTCTTTATGATTGTCATTTATTGTTGGTGCGCCTACTCTTTTTCCCTCTTCTGTTTCTTGCCAAGCCAAATATTTAGTAACTCGTCTATCAATTAAATCATAATCATGTCGTAAATCTACAACTTGATAGTGATTGTATCACTTATTCTGCAATACAAGTTCCACTGTGATATTCTTTGGCCCAATGATTCCTGTTGCTATAGTAGTTGGTCATTCAAGGAAATGGATTCTATGATGAATTTTGTAAGCTTGGGATCATCCTTGTGCATCTCCTGCGTATCCTGTAACTGTTTTTCTTTCTCAGCCAAACTGTTTTTGTAGCCTATCTGCATCCGTTGGAATTCCTGTTGTAGTCTTTCAAGCTGTTTCTGTGCTTCGTTATTGGCATTGGCTTGTTGCAGTTGTTGCTGCAGAACTTGTATCTAGTCTTCCTTTTCCTTCACTAGTTGCTGTACCTCAGATGCTTTATCAATAGTTGCAGAAGCATAAGCTCCTGTGATTTGAGATAATTTGGTGAGAGTTCCAGTTGGATCGGTAGTAGGATCTTGCCATAGGACATCCAATTGCTCTGCATCATGAGAGATAGCGTTTTCCAATTTCCTCTTCTTCCTGTGTTTTCTTACTACTGATTTATGTTGTGGACTGTAAAATACATCAAGAGGAGGAATCTCCTCTATCTTGAGTATAAGTTCAGAGGACGGGGTAATAGGAATGTGTTCCATATCCAAGACATTGTCAATTGTTCATGTGACCATATTTTCTACTGCCTGTACATTAGTTACTGGTGTCTTTGTGCTTTGCCCTTCAAGATTGATTAAATCATTGAAGGTCTCCCATTCCTTGTCTAGCTCGGTTCTATCTGATGGTGGTTGACCGATAAGAGGGGGAGGATCTACCTGCGGAGAAGTTAACCCCAGTTGCTGTGCAGGCTCTTTTGATTGGGTAGTATCCCTTAGTGACGCTTCACTTTTACCATGGTCACTTTCGGATTTTTTAGAATGTTTTGATGTTTCTTTTCTCGACTTGGATTTATATCTATCTGTACCAGAACTTTCACTGAGGTTAATACTTGGAGTTGGTTCCCTTACAGTTTCTAAGCATAGTTTCTCCAAAGGAATATTAGCTAACCTTCTTTCCCTGTATGTTTTAAACTTCTGAAACTCTGCTGGAGAGAAACGCGTTTGAGCCGTACGTAGAATTTCTTCAAGCGTGCTTTTCTACTGGAACACATCATCAAAAATATCTTCTTCTTTAGAGAACACTTTTATTTTGACTGCGATAGTGAAATTCTTAGCAATATCCTGAGGGTCAAACAGTCTTCCTGTAAATTTGAATAATTGTAGACACGTTATGTTATTCACTTCCTTGAATGCATGGCCTACTTCAAATAGTGAAAAGGCCCCACAGGCTATAGGAAATTGTGGCCAAATAGCCTTCTTTTTATCTTTCAAATCTTTAGTAAAACCTCCCTCTCCGTAGGTTTGATAAGAAATTTCCCGTGCCATGAGTTTGTCAGGAACATATAGAGGTAAGACGTGAGGAGAAGTGGCACTTCCGAATACCCTAACTTATGTGAACAATTCTTCTCCAAACCATCTCACGACTGTGAATGTATCTGCCTCTGCTTCAGGAGAACACCTTGGAGCATCTTTGTCATACAACATTTTGTACAGGGGTAACATAACTCCATGACAAATTTTGTAGAAAAATGGAGGGAATTTAGAATCCCACAATTCTTTGTGATAAACATGAATGGGTAAAGGGTCTTGAGTCATCCATTTCCATCCCATAATAGGAAACTTTGAAACATAGCAAATTGCATCCATTGCATATGCCGATAAGTAAAATGGGGGTAAATTCTCTGGGAAATAGTTCTTTTAGACCGGTAATTTACAATGGTAGTAGCTAAGTTATCTGACAGTATTCTAGACCAATCCATAATAGTAGAATTAACGGTGACATCCAACAATGGTAGGCATTCAGATGAGAATTTGTTAATATCTGGTCTCCTGTAAAGTCTACAGAGCATAACAGCAGCAAAGCAATATGGGTAAGTGAGAGAACCAGTACTATACATACTGTGTTTATCTTTTTTCAGCGGCTCGTCTCTCCTTAACCAATCTTTAGTGCATTCTGCCAGGTCTTCATTTTCTTTGAAAAACTTCTCTATGAACTGTTTGTTATAAGTTGCCTGTGGCTCCGGCAAATGATACAAAAGTTTCAAATCTTGTTGAGTGAATGAGTCGATAAGTCCTTGACCCTGAGTCTTAAATTGTTAGTTTTTAATGTCTGCGCCGTCCAATACCCATTTAACCATGTCTGTGTAAGGGAGAATTTTGGGCCTTGCCGCTATCTGGTGCAAGAACGAACAGGCTAAATCTACAACTGATGCCTCAGAAGAACTCTGTGAGCCCCCAGTAGTCGTAAACTCCGTTACCTTGGGATTATCTTCCTCAAGTAGATGATACATGCCTTCCCAAGTGGTGACGGGAAAGCTTTAAATGCTGAAGACATGCAAAAATATACCACCTTACGTGAACTGGCTCTTCGATAAACACAAAACCATATTTTATTAACAACTGGAAACTAACTCATTAATTAGCATTAAAGTGCATAACCAGGTCTCGTTTTATGGAAAAACGCTTTCTCGAATAATGAGCCGAAATATTTTGCGATGGATCGATTTTATGATTTGCTTTGCAATATCGCAGATCGCTGTATCACATTATCGTAAGATCGCAATATCACAATATCATTGTGATGCTCTATTATAAGATCACTCTGTCACTCTATCGCGATATCGCGACATCGCAATATCGCATAATCATAGTATATGACCATTTTGTGTTAATGTATTTCTTGCGAGGTGTGATTTTGTGATATGCGTCATCGCATATCGGTGTTTTTTGTGGTTTTTCAGTGTAAGTGCATTTTAAAGGCATGCGATGCGATATATATGATTTTTAATATGTAATCTCACATCACAATCTCGCAATCTTAGAGTTTGGCTTGTAAGAAGGCATCATGTTATCCTTTTCGCGATGTGATATTTCTTAAGGAGTGATTTTATCTTTCCTCATGATAAAACTTAAGATTTTTAGATTTTTCAAAGGTATTTTCCTAATCTTATGATGGTAAGTTTTATTAAAAAAAGGAAATTCAAGCACTAATTCATTTTTAAAATTTTTTGACTAAGGGTCCCCATTTATTTAGTATTAGTAATAACACTAAATAAAAAGGGTGGTTGTTGGTGGCCACAACACATGGCTAGACCTTGTTAGGTCAGGATTTTGTCTATTTTTGGTATGGAAGGTTTTTGTCTTTATGTCATTTATCATTTTTGAGAGTTTCATTAGTTTCCAGGAAGAGGTATAGATCGTAGCCCTGAAAAAGTGGCTTAAATCTTGCAGTCACTGGCATAGAATTGAGAAAAAATGACTGTAGTCACTACCTTGTAGGGTTGTGCATGCGACTGGAGGATTACAGTTGAAATCGGGCAGTTTTATGCCAATGTCCAGGGGTCATATCAGTGAAATAAATAGACTTAACTCAGGGCCCAGGCACCTGGAAGGGTGGTTTAGCCTTTGGGGGTCCTGTAGCACCTGAGGAAGGTTAGTAACATTTGGTTTTTCGATTCCACTTCCTTAAGGTGATCTAGGAGGTTGAGTCATATCATAGTAACTCTTCATTAAATATTTACCCCGGTGGATTGGTAAGCTTAGGTAAGTGTGGGAGGAGGGTGTTACAACCAATTGGAATAATATAATAACAATCAACCCATTTTGATTACTCTCATATTAAGAAAATTCCATTAGCCTTTGTCATACCAATTAATGATACCAATTTTCAACGCATACTTAAATATTGACTTGAGTATACTCCCCTTGTGGCCATGATCTCTCTTTGCATTCGAAAGCTGTAAAGAAGACTCGCTGGAAAAGCTTATAAACATATCATCACCAACTGATTTGAAGAAAACAACACATTGCTCAGTAATCAACATAAAATGGCATACTTCCCTTTATCCTTCAAATGCATTCCTTGGCATGTTCATTTCTTCTTCGTGCATCTGAATTTTTTGGCTTCCATTGAAGCTAACCTCTTCTTTTCAATGAAGAGGAACAACAAATCTACTCCCTTGGAGTATATTATTTTCCTTTTTATTCCACACCTGCACATGCTAAATTTTCTCAACACCATGAGCTTGTTTCATGTGTTTATCTGCCTGACTAGGTGGATTTATGCCATTGCTTGAGCATGCAGACCAATTTTTCTCTTCCTTCTCATTGTCTTTCTTTGGTGAACTGTAAAGGTGGAGGATGCTTCTTTTAACTAATTGAAGTCTCTGTGAGATATCAACTATAGGAATTGCAGAATCTGACATGCTAAATTTATGTTGATTATCTTCATAGCCAAACATTGTTCCACGCTACCTCCATTCACCATTCGAGGTGTTGAAATATCTCATGCGTTTTTCTTTTTGCTGGTTCTCAACTCTATTTTCCACATTCTGGAAAACAAATTTCTTGCCAAAGTTTGCATGCAACTTCTTTATCGCCAAATTTCTTACACCTGTAGCATGCAATATTATTCAGGAAGGGGGAAAATGAACTAAACTTGTTACCAAATATTGTGCATGTCCAATTTCTTGGGCTGATATTCATTCTCTTGCTATTATTGGGCCACTTGTCATATTTTCTTTGAGAGGAAGTGGATTTTTTTACTTGGCTATTCGAATTTCCCTTTTGAGGAATTTGTTATTGTGGCTAAACCTACGAATTCCACCTATGTTGTTGAGCCTTCGATTT
Organism: Pinus taeda; assembly: GCA_000404065.3. Classification (NCBI taxonomy): domain Eukaryota; kingdom Viridiplantae; phylum Streptophyta; class Pinopsida; order Pinales; family Pinaceae; genus Pinus; species Pinus taeda. The sequence goes on along the minus strand of APFE030477299.1, from coordinate 22,471 downwards.
CCTCTCTGGACACTTGGAGGCAAAGTGCCCTATGTTGTAGCAATGAAAAAAAATTTAGGGTTGCATACCTTCTCCTATATGTTGTGTTCTTTTCTTTGTTGCTGCTATGTTGTGGGATTTTCCATTGACAAAGCTGGTGGGCCCTTTTAACTTTACTATGTTGTTGGATATGTTTTTGAAAAAGATGGCGGGCCTTTTTAATGATGCTTCTCTGACACTATCATCTTCCAACATTATCTCAGCCTGATAAGAACATTGGCTAGTTTGAACATCTTTAAACGCTTCAAAATTATTTGCATGCAACTAAAGATTCAACAACTTCTCTGTTAATGTCCTATTCTCCTCTTCCAACTCCATATTGTTGGTTTTATTTTCTTTATCTCCTCAAGAGCTAATATGAGCTCCTTCTTCAAATATACATTTTCATCAAAATCTTCCAAGTCACTAGAGGAGCAATTGGATTTACAACAGGTGTCTATTTCACTCTCATCTTGTTCAAGAGTTTTTTCCCTTGATGAATCTAGGGATTCCTCTTCTTCACCAGGGGTGGACCCATTTTCTTATAGATCTATTATTGCTACTAAGGTAGCCCTTTCACCACTATAGCTTGATTAAAAACTCTCACTTTCACCAATACTTGCAACTAAGAAATTTAAAAATAAATGGCCTACTGTTCTACATTAACAACAGAATAACAACTTAAATGCAGTGTGCATTTGCTTTCGATGTTGATCATCGACTTGGCCTATTGATACAGAAAAATAATCTTCAACACTCTTTGAATCTTTATCTGAGTCATGAACTGATCCGTCCTCCATGGAAAGCCTCTTGACATCAAATGCAACTTGCATGTCTTCTTCATATATGGACTGTAATTTATCCCATATCTCCTTGGCAATTTTGGAACATAATACTTTTTCAATGTCTTCCTTAGATAACCCTCTCATGATTTCCTTCTTGGTTTGTCTATCAAACTTATCATTTATTACTCCATACTCCACAAATAGCCATACATCCAAATCAAGAGCTTACAAGTAGATTTTCATCCTTACCTTCCAAGTAGTATAATTTAAGCCATTCAAAAATGGAACTTCATTTGAGGTAATCATGTCCTCGTTATCCATGATCCTTGATCTTCCTTCCAGTTGTTAAACTGATCCTAAAGGACATTGGCTCTAATACCAATTATTAATAATAATGGAAACCAGGACACTACTGAGAGGGGGGGTGAATCACTAGTGTGGCCAAATTATACAATTCTTCACAAATTATACTTTTCAATCACTTTAACAATTATGCATAACATCATAAACATCAAACACATGAGAAAAATATACACAAGACACTAAGCTTCTTTTTATTACAAGCTTAAACTTTATTACATCATTTCCCCATAGGCTACCACTTGTAGTTTTATCAATTGCTGAAAGTAGCTTCTATCCATATTCATTTATTAGCTACCACTAAAATGGAATGCTACCCCTACTCATTTACTAGTACCCACTAGAAGGGACTCTTGCCGCTACTCGTTTACTAGTACACACTAGAAGGGACACTTGCCCCTACTCATTTATAAATCTATGCTGAAAGGACTCTTGCCCCCAAAGATATTCTAGCATCCACTAGAAGGAGTTGCTACCCCTGGTCTGCAAGCTACCACTTGCCAACCCTATTGACCCATGTTTCATCGATTTTCAAACTCAAATCAATAGGCCTTCTATTCTTTCCAAATAATTGAATTCCTTAATCACCAACACCTTCAAAAATATTTTATTATTGATGTAAAAACCTTCAACAATCTCTGGATGCTAAAACAAATCACCATCACCTTCAACAATTTCTGATTGTTGATAAAAATATCATGCTCTACTTTACCAATAGCATCAATGCCTAATCATCATTCCGATCCTCTCACAATTATGTTGTGCACATATATGCAATAACCAACAACTCAAAAACAGTCTGATGCATTCCACCTCTCATCCATATCTCTGTTGATTGAGATCTGCTTTATAGAATTATGCATTGATATTTTTGTATTGGAATGTTGTTATCTTGCTCTTCAATCTACCGCATTAATTAATGTTTTTTTCCTTTGTCCTGTTCAAATTAGTCTTTTAATTCTGATCTTCAAGTCTTCTTCTGCTCCTTACTTGTTACTTCAAGAAATTCTGAGTTTATTTGTTGTTTTCTTCAATTTTGTCTTTGTTATAGGATTTAACAATGCACCTACTATTTTTAGTTGCTCCTAACAATGGCTTAATTGCCAAAGCTTGCTGCTACAACTAATTTTTCTACCAAGTCATCCTCTATATCTTATGCTCAACTTTAACTTCCAAATAAAACCAATTAATTGTTGCCAACTTGCTCACTCTATTTAGCACCATGATGTGTTTTGCGTCACTGAACTGTTACTTATTTCTGCGACCAAATCAAGCTGCCAACTCATTCATTCATGCTAGGCCATAAATACTTTTAATGTTCATTCTTGTTATCGGGCTCATTTTGCTGTAATCAAGCTACGCTACTATGCACAACACTTTGCTGTAGCTCAAAAGGCCTTCATGACCCTTTTTAATTTTAATATAAATTTTTCGCCAAAACTATCAAATTGGCCTTTAACACCTTTTTCTTTGGCTCCCTTACCTATTTTTCATCATAAGACTGGGTCTTTGCGACCAAAGGCTTAGGCCCCTAGGTATTAAGCCTTTTCAACCCTATGTGGGTCAATTCCCCATCCTAACGACTTTACCTCATTGGTCATGCCTCTATGCGAGGATACCAAGCACTAGCCCAAAGGCCAGTGCTTAGCTTCTTTCAAGAGCCTTCGTGGCTCTTTTTAACTATCACGCCTATGGTCACTGCTTGTGGCATAAGGCCTGGTGTGGGACCTTAGTCTGTAGCCCTTGATATCTCGGTGCATACTCTTTATTCCTCATAATAACTCATCAAGTTCATGCCACCAGGTTGATGTGTCCCACGGGGACCGCCCAATTGTTCTTTTATTGGCTGTCAATTATTTTGTTATCTATCCTCTATGTCCCGACACCAATTTCCCAGTGCATTCCTTCATGCTCTATTAACAAACTACCAGGATCTATCCTATGAGCTCAACTATACTATAGGGTTGTCCCACTGTAGAAAGAACTAATAGAAAAAATATTCAAGCTAAGTTAGCAGTCACGTCATCCCGATGGATCCCTTCTGTGCCCTGTTAAAAACCCATTGGGCTCCATCCAGTGGGATGACGTTAGTATGACATAACTTGTGTCACATGTCGACCTCTGAGTTGTCTACATGTCACCTATATATGGGCTACTAGGGTCACTAAAAACACCAAATCTACTTCCCACATGTCTTGCTCTGACTGGACCACGCCATGCTGATGTCACCATCCACATCACCTCCTGCAAGCCAATAATATGCTGAAACCTGTCCACTTGTTAGAGGAGAGAGAAAATTCCATCGAGGCCTTGTTTTGTGACCATTTCCTTTGTTATTTCATTTTTATGAAAACCACTGAGTTCAAGCCTTTAATCTACGGCACCACTCTTGAGCGGATTATGGTTTTGGGAGGAGTGCCCACGTATTAACTCTTCATCATTGATCTGTGTGATCAACCATGCGAGAAATTACTTCTAGGACTACATAACTCATCTAATGAACTGTCTCCCATTCCCCTAGAATGTTGCCACATAGGCCGACACTTTCCTCTTGGTGCTTGGCCGTGTATGCCACAACTGTAACCTCCATGTATGACCATCGGGATGGCATCATCCCGATCCTCCTTTTGCTCCAATGAAAATGTTTTCCACTACTAACATTTTTTCCACATATGCCCGGAGCTCTCACTTATAGGCTCCACCATCCTTGCCACTACACTTTGGCAATATGCCAAACTTGGCTACGCGCCAAGGCTCCTCCAAATTCCTTTTTAACTCTACAGAATTCGACATGGGGTCAAGAAGATTTTATCAATTCTATTTGATGATTCAGGAGGAAATTTTGGGGCTTCTATATATTGTTGGAAAGCTCCTTCAAATATCTATCCATTTGGGTGGCTTACACCTGCATCTGACATGATTTGTTGCCCCATAATTGGCTCCAAAACATCTACTCCTTTTTGTTGTCAGTTTTTCATGCTGCTCCATCAGTATGCTCCCTAAGACCTTCTTTGACACCTTTTCTACCTCTTGTCTACAATGAAAACTTTGTTTTAATCACCCTGTTTCCATCAATGACAACATAGTTATCAATGGAGTTTCCTTTTCCAATCTTTTCCATTTACTTTTTCAAAAATGGCAAGACATTTCCAACACCAACCACCTCAAAAAACTTAGTAATGAATTCTGTTGTTTAGTATGCTTAATGGTACTTGGAAGAGAACAACTTCCTTGAGGATATAGATTTTCTAAGCTTGTTTTGATTGAAGGAAGATTCAAGTCTCTTCTACTTCACTATATTTCTGAAGTCATTGACATGATCATGCTTTTTCTCAATTGTAACTTTATTCTTGATGCTTCTTGCATAGCTAATAGAGTACCTGAGCACACCATCAAATCTCTTAGGTTCCTATTTGAATTCATTTTGTAATTCCTTTGTGCTTGAATACCCCATGCAATTCTCATGATTCTGTTTATAACCAATACCTTCCTTGATTAACAGAGACCTTTGGTAATTGAGAATATGATCTCATGTTTTAGTTCCTTTTACAAATTTTAAATTGTAGTTCAGTTGAACAATTTCTTTCTCTAGTTCCTTTCTTAAGGAAATAACTTCAACTTCTAACTTCTCACAATGTTTTTCCTTTTCTTTTAGTTGACTTGTCAATATCTCTTATATTGTTTTAGTCTCTTCTAGTTTGACTTTTTGGAGAGTGATTGATGCTTCATCACAATCTTCATTCTTATATTTTTGTAGTTATTCTTTTAGTTGTTTCATAGTTTTCCTTAGAATTTTTCTTCTAAGCCACCTACAAATTATCCTTCAAGATCTACCTCCCCTCAACTTCTCCTTTAGAATATGTGTTTTCGCTTTCAACATTTTGGTTAGTATCTTGATTATTCATAACTATGAACAAGAATTTTCCTTTTTCATTGTTAAATAGAGATTCATCACTTTCATTAGATGGGTCATTATTCCTTTTGGAATATAAGATCTTCTTTTTTACATATCTTTTCCTTTTATGATTATGAGATTTGAATAAATCATTATATCTCCTTTTGTCATCACTAACACTTAATTTTGCATATGGACACTTAGATGCATAATGTCCTATTTCACCATGCTAAAAGCATTTGAATGGAAGCTTACCCTTGAATTTTCATGTCCCACCTTTCAAATTTCATATAGATGGAGCTTATTATTAATTTAATTTATAGCAGGAAAATTCATGGGACCATTTTCTATTTGTCTCCTTTGCTACTTTGAATGTTACTTCCTTTGATCTCGACTTCTCATTTTTTTGTTCTCATTTCATATATAGTGAGGACTCCCTGTAGTTCATTCATACTTAGATTTTTAAGATCTATCATTTCTTCAATGGATAATAGCTTTGGATTAAATATTGAGGGAAGAGATATTGATACTTTGTGCATAATCATTGATTCCTCAGCTTTTTCACCAAGACCTTTTATAGTATTTACATTCTCATGTACAAAATAAAGAAGGATGCAAAGTTTGCATCTTCATCAATTTTCAAACTTTCAAACTATCCTTTATGAGTTTGAAGCCTTGCTCTTTTCACCTTTTCATCTTCTCCATCACTACTCTAAAGTTTGTTCCAAAACTCTTTTGTATATCCACAATGCATTACTTTGACAAACTATGTATCTATTAGTTTACAAAAGATAATATTCTTTGCTTTTTCATTATTCAAATAATTCTATTTACCATATGAATTAGTTGAAGGAGTTTCTAGAACCTAATATCCATTCTCAACAGATAGCCAAATTTCATTACCTAGAGACATAATATAGTTACTCATCCTTACCTTTTGAAAGGAATAATTTGTTCCATCAAATAGAGGAGTGTTTCTTCAGGAAGAACCTTTGTCACTGGCCATGATTCCTTGTGATCTACCTTCCAGTGGTTAGACTATCTCTTAAGGAACTTTCTCTGATACCAATTGTTGGAATTATGATTATACATGGGGGGAGGGGGGTGAATAAGTAGAATGGCTAGTTTAACAATTTAAAACAATTCAAACTAGATAAAAATCAACTACACAAGAACCATAAGAAAATTTCATATGTATGTGTAAACCCTAAAGAGGTAACACAACAAAATTTATTTATATGAATATTCTTATAGGCACTAGCATATTGTTGCATGAAGTTTCTAGCGCCAACTTGAAGGAGACACCAAACTCTTGATTTATAGGAAGCAACCTAAAGGAGACACCAATCCCTTGATTATAACAACCAACCTGAACGAGATTCCAATCCCTTAATTTAAAAGCATTAACCTGAAGGAGACACCAATCCCCTAATTTACTTATGATCTCAAATACTTATGAGTCTTGTTCTTCTCTATTCTTCACAATTCTACATACACCACTAACTCTAATCTTCACAAATTTGCACACTTCCCTATGCTTTATACTTTAAAACTCTACCACAAAACTTTGTTCATCATAGGATTGATTTGTTGTATAGTTAAAAATTACTCATCTCTCTTGCTCGAACACTAGTTTTCACTTTAGCTCTCAAAATTATTTTGTTCAACTTAGATAACAACCTTTTACTTAACCTAGACTTTCCTCATCTTAATCACCTTAGACAACATTATTTCATATTTCAGTCATCATTGAATCCTCCTCGAATACCAAAAACTTCATAAAATGCCTCGACACTCTATTTTTGACATATTCGATACATAAGCTACACATCTTCTTTAGACTTCATCCTTAGACTTCTTCATAATCAACCCCACAGACATCTGAATTTTTGTCTCTTTTACTCTATGTTAGATGTCCTTTTTATCACTTCTAATGTTCACTCTTACAACTTCCATATTTAATTATTTATAGGAAATGGATTTATTAGGGTTGACACATCATATAAATATAACCTGAGCCAACAAGAAGGGTTGAAGCCCTATCTGGGGCTAGTACTATGATTTACCCAACAACCATGGGCTAAAAGAAACTATGGTGACCCAATTCAAAAACACCAAAAGGTCCGAATATCTAGATTTCCTAGATTAGCTTTACATGTAATGTTAGGAGGATTACTTTTCATGTCCCTTAACCACCATGCATCCTCAACCAAGTGCCCTGATCATGGTCGAAACAAGTTTCTCTGACAAATTTCGAGTTCGAGTCTTTTAATTGAGATGTCCTTTCAAGATACTTAGATTACATTTTAAAACATGATTTACACATTGAATCTAGATTTTTCATGCCACATCATCTACAAAGTCAACTTGTTTCCACATGGCACGATATGTTGTTGTAAGTGTTATCTACAAACCATTTAGTTGGTTATCCAAAAAGGCCAACATTGTGTTCCATGTATCACCACCTTAGGATGCCACATCATCGATCTGCTAGCTATCATCCATGTCACTGTCAATTTGCTTGTGTCATTTTTCCACTTATGTGCTAATTGGGCACCACCTGTATACCTACCATCCAAGGCAAAACCCAGAATCAGGGTTATTCAGAAAAGAGGTTACTTTGTTGTTTAACCAAATATTTGGATACCTAGTTATGATATGTCTTATGTATAAGAATGTGGACGAGGCTGAATCTGATATCTAAGCCTTTTAACAAAGACTTTTATTATTAAACTCGTAGATGGCCATATACGACATGTCTGACATTAAATTCCACGTCATAAACATTGCCACACATCTATTTCTAGTTCGGTTTTCCTTCTCGTCACATTGCCCTGACACCAGCTAGACCCCAATATTGTGTCACATTAGTAGTATGTTTAGGGGGCGGGGGTTGATGGTGGGTTCCAAAATTTACTAGGGCCCCCCTGATATGCCTAAGTTGGTGTCATGCCTTCTGGAAGTTTAACATTAGGGTGACATATCAGACCCCCCTTTTCGGATAATTCATTAACACTTTTTTTTTTTTTTTGGGGGGGGGGGGGGGGGTCCTAAGTGGACCCTTTCCGTATCATGTTAGTACATTAGAGATTTGACCAACAAAACAACACACTCTTTAAAAAATTCGAGGTTTGTGCCTTTCATTCCAAATTTGAGAATTTCCTGTTAAACATCAAACAAGTGGATAGAGTTTGCAATCAATGTGGACCGATGATTCTAACTTGCTTCACAATTCATCTCTTGAGGCTATGTGGTATTTAACATATTTTGGGTTTTTCTCCTTATGCCCCAAAATTTGGGGTTTTCCTTCAACTCAAAGAGGGTCAGCACTAACAACACTTGGATCACCTTGATCTTCTCACTTCTTGCTTTGCTTATTTCACACCAATAACATTGTAGTCAATGAAAACACATGCACTTTCTTAAACATCAATGGCACTACATCAATTACCTACATCAATGATAACACTTGATACTTCCTTTGACATCAATGACAACACAATTCCAACTAAAGTCATGAGAGGGAGAGAGAGGAGAAGATGAAGCTTTTGACACAAAGTCAAAGTGCTAAAAAACAAAGAGGGTCTAACCTCTATTGATAAACCCAGTTAAGAAAGACTAGACATACCATAAACTAAACTTCATAATTACTAGCACAAGGGAAAGCTTAAATATCAAATACTTAGAGGGAATGAAAAAGGAAGGAGAGAATTCTTTGACCCATTGTTAAGAGAGAAACAAATTGTTCAAAGCCTAAGAGGAATGAATGAGAGAGAAAGACAAAGACATCCACCTAGGAAAGCTCGATCAATGTTTTTCGATGCTTAGTTTTCTAACTTGAGTTACATATTCCTTAAACCACCAATTTTCCTGAATTGAGTTTTAAGACACTGCAGAAAAATCACTTCCCGTTTTCTTCCAAGGTAGCTAGCATGCCATAGAGAACATAAAAGTCATCTTGCAGGAGGGAGATTATGCCAAATTTGTGTGAATTTCCATTCCCATATATTCCAACTTTGCCCCACATGGGCGCATGTCTCCACCATGGTTATTGACAATAGAGTGTATGGTGATAAGACATCAAAAGCTAAGATGTTGTTAAACTATCAAGCTAACCACCACCTTTCATCAAACCCCATATTAATGAAATATAATGCAACTTTGAGACCCCATATTAATGAAATATAATGCAACTTTGAGACGTAAAGACACCTAAGTGAGTGGGGAGGAACAAACTAGAACCCCACTACCTCTTAAATGATTATATCTAGATGACACCATGTGGAGATACATAAAAATAAATTAAAATTATTGACTTACAACTTATTTTTTATCACCTAGAATATTTTATTATTTAATTATTTCAAATTATCAATGAAAATATTAGATGAATGTAGACTAATAAAGTGTTTTCCAACTCAGAATAAGAGAGAAATTGTCATGAACAAACAAATGAAACAAATGAAAGAAAAAAGAAAAGCTTTTAAAAATTACAATTTCTTACAAAATTAAATTAAATAAAAAATAAATAACTATATATAAACATATAAATAAATTAATACATGGCATGAAATTATATTATAAAAAATTCTAAATAAAATAAATAAACTAGTGTAAGGATATTTTATGTTATGATACATTGCTAAGATTAAAAACTTATAAAAATAATTAAATTATATTTTATATATATATATATATATATATATATATATATATATATATATTATATATATATTATAGATTATATAACAAATACTCTCATCTCTTATTATGGGGATTCTAAACTTTTTAAAGAGGCTTTGTTACAATACAATGACTTATTAATACCACATGCCTAAAAAACCATAATTCTTGTTCATATGACATTTTTTTTAATTCATTAATTTAATTAAAATGAGAGAAATGCCATAATTTGTGATAGAAGTTCTATTCCAAAAAAAATATAAATAGACTTTGTTACAATACCAAGGTTAAAACCATGGCTTATTAAATCAAATTTTGGAAATTATATTAACCATGGCTTATTAAATCAAATTCTGGAAATCATATTTCAAAATAAACATGTCTATTGACATAATTAATATAAGCTAATACAAAGTTAAATTAAATTAAATTATTAACTAACTTATAAAAAAAATTAGGCTTGACATTTTGTGTTAAATGAAATTAAAATAATAACTAACTCTATAAAAAATTATACATGACATAAAATTAAACGGTAAAATTAATTTACATAAAGAAATTGCATTAATCTGGTTACCTAGCAAATTGAGAATTAAAATAAATATAAACTAATTTCGTTACACAATTTAAGAAATCCCAAAATTCTAATTATAATGAAAAATATAAATATATTTGATGAGTTAATTTATAATGTATCAATTGTTGAATTGAGACTTTTGTGATCCATAGTTCTATAAGAAAAAAAATTCGGGGTAAATCACATAATGATAGTCGTGTTTCGAACCAATGAGTGTTTCGAACCAATGAGTGTGGTTCATCGTCAGGACAAGTTGAAGAATCAAATCACATAATGATAGTCAATGTGTTTTGAACCAACGAGTGTGGTTCATCGTTAGGACAAGTTGAAGAATCAAATCACATAATGATAGTCAATGTGTTTTGAACCAACGATTGTGGTTCATCATTAGGACAAGTTGAAGAATCGTTAAATAGGGAGAGCAAATCCTCCAAAGGCTAGGTTTGACCGAAAAACGACTATATCAGATTACATAATGATAGTCAATGTGTTTCGAACCAACGAGTGTGGTTCATCGTCAGGACAAGTTGAAGAATCATTAAATAGGGAGAGAAGATCCTCCAAAGGCTAGGTTTGATTGGAAAACGACTATATCAGATTAGACTGGACCAACTGCTATATTTGACCATGAAATCGCTAAATTTGACTAGCCAACTAGATTGGACCAAAAAATGGGGACAAGGACTAATATTATATTTGATAAAATTATTTAATTATAATAATATTATTAGATAAATAGTTATTCAATGTATAATTAGTGTTTAATATCAATATTATTAATATAATATTTTTTAATGTTATGAATGCCATTAATGTCTAAAATGATAATCTTATGAAATGCTATATA
>APFE030477299.1:0-10662 GCA_000404065.3 Pinus taeda | reverse complement strand
TTAGTTAAGCTATCTCATGTAAACATGAACTTTCTACTTAAATCTAAATTTTTAGATCAATAACCATAGATAATTTTAACCCATTAAGTTAGTTATGTAATGGACTATCTAATAAATATAAGGAAAAAAAAATGATGGAGATTTCTAAAAGGACCAAAAAATCAAAGAAGAACTAAGGAGAAAGAAAACAAGTTGGTTAAAAACTTTACTACTAGATAATTAGGGAAAGAGAAAAGATTTTTATGAATAGACAATTAGTTCAAATCATTAATAGGGGTGAGGTGAAAGAAAACGAGGTGACCCAAAAAATTAAAGAAATGAAAAGAAAGGGAAACAACAACTAACCAAAAGGCGATGGGGAAGAAACGACTAGGAAGAGAGGGCAGGGATCCAACAAGTTCTAATTTTCCAGCCATCATCTCCATTTAGATTGCTCAAGAAACGACTAGGAAGAGAGGGCAGGGATCCAACAACTTCTAATTTTCCAGCCATCATCTCCATTTAGATTGCTCGGACTTTTTCAATCTCAATGACTTCCCTAAATTTCTGATGATAAATAAGTATATTTTTAGAAAATCTTACTTCAAACAAGATGATGAAGTAATAAGTTTTATATTTATATCATTATCTTATTTTGAGTGAGACAAAATTTTAAATATTTTTTATTATTTGAAAATTAATTAATTTAATAATTATTAAATTGGTTAAATTAATAATATTTTTATTCATAAATAAAATTAAAACGTTAATTTTAACCTCTAATTATTTTTATCAAATTTTAAAAGTCTTTATTTTTTTAATTTAGATTTTACAAAAATCTCAGAGGGTTAAAAAAGATATAAATAGGAAATATAGATTGCACCTTATCTTTTAAGTTAATGTCATTAAATAGGAAAATATAGATGCACCTTATCTTTAAGTTTAATGTCTTTACACTACTTTTTTTATATTGTTGAGGTTTTTGAAACCCATTTTATAATGAGGACATTGTTTAATTATTATATATTTTAATTTTTTGTTATATAATATTGTGAATAATTTTTAATACATTGTGATTTTCCTTTTACTATAATGCGGTAATGGTTATCTTATTATATAAATAGATAATAACAAAATTATTTATTTTCTACTTAAAAGAATCATTTAAATATGTTTCCATAAAAAATAATAACCAATATATTTTTAATTTCATATATAAATTCAACATTTTAAAAAATCTCCCACCCTTTATAAACATTCCGTACTTTAGCACTTTATAAAATTCATAATTTTCAACAAATTCTAAAGTTATGTAATTCTTTGTGCTCTTGGCTACCTATTATAAACATTCCGTACTTTAGCACTTTATAAAATTCATAATTTTCAACAAATTCTAAAGTTATGTAATTCTTTGTGCTCTTGGCTACCTATTATAAACATTCAGAAAAGATTCAGTTGAAACAATTTACTTACACTAACATTCAGAAAAATATTTAATTCATTGATTCAATTACTTTTGTTCTGAATAAAAAACATTCAGAAAAAGATTTAATTCATTGATTCAATTACTTTCAGTTGATTTTGAAACAATGTACTTACACTAACATTTAGAAAAAGATTTAATTCATTGATTCAATTACTTTTGTTTTAGATAAATAACATTTAGAAAAAGATTTAATTCATTGATTTAATTACTTTCGTTTTAGATAAATATTAATAAAAGTTTGATATTTGTTTCATATATATTTGTACATATTTTGTGTGAACAAAAGATTTAATTCACTGATTCAGATAAATATTAATAAAATTTGATATTTGTTTATATTTTGTGTGAACATTGAAAAATTTAAGGATAGAAATTATTTTAATTAATTTAGTTAATGTCATTATAGTTATAATATACAACTTTAAAACTTTAAAATAGCTTATTTTCTTAAAATTTTAATCTCTATATACTAATAGCTTTATAAAATTAAATATTTAAAAAAGTTATCAATTATTCTAAAATTAAAATTAAATTTAAGAAAAGTTTTCAATTTAATGTGAATAGTGAAAAAAATTTAAGGATGAAAATTATCTTAAAGTTAAAATTTTTGTAATATTAGTCGTAATATACAACTTTAACTGTTTAGTTATATTTCCTTAAAATTATTCAAATTCTATAATTAAATAATATAATAAATGCTAGTGATTTTTAAAAAAATAATAATTTATATATATTGTAATTTTAAAATAATATATTTTATAGTGTAGAAACTGCGTAAATATTATTAAAAAAAATAGGTGAATAAAAAAATTAGCCTATCAAATATTATCACTAATTTTTTTTCTAACTCAGCAAAAGTATTTTTAATGTAAAATATAATTATAATAAGATATTAAAGTAGTTCACTAACCAGCATTGATTTTGCGAAATGAATAGTTATGATTTCAATTAAATTGAAACTTGGTTTAATTTAAATTGAAATTTTGTTTATTTTATAAATGGAAACTTTTAGAGAACTATTCATCACAAACACTTATCTTTTTTCAGAAGAAAAAAGCATAATCTTTATATTTGAGTCAATATAAATAGTAGATATACATATAGTTGATATATAGATCAGTAGCTCGGTCCACATATGATCATATATCCGAAAAGAAAACAGCATAATTCAGATAACTAGCATATAGAGGCAATATATATATGATGAGTCATATATGGAGAGATGCAAAATAAGCCAATATATGCAAAGTTCAGATTATTTACAATAACATGAAAATTGATCATAGAGAGGCAGATAAATTCAAATATCAGTTGAGCCATAGACCAAGGTCTATGTGGCAATGGTATTGTCTAGGATGGACATAAGAGGAGCTTCTGAATCATTGAAAATTTTGGAGTTCCGCCATTTCCAGGAGGTCCAGAGAAAAATAAGGATGAGAAAGTTGCATGGGAAGAGTCAAAAACAGTGAGTGGGAAAACAAAAGTATTTGCCAATACATACCAGATTTGTTGTATAAATGGACATTGAAAGAACATGTAGAAATTTGTTTCTCATCGGCTTCACACATGGAGCATCTGCTAGGACCGTGCCAACATCTTTTTCATAGATTGTCCCATGTGAGGTTCTTGTTGTGGAATACCAGCCACGCAAAGTGGATATATTTCAGAAGACAACCTACCTTCCAGAAAACCATCGGAAAAGATTTATGTGCGGGAAAGATCTTACCATTACTTAGCAAACTCCGAACCATCTTTACCATTGTTTTGTGAACTGTGAGCTATTTCAGTTTTATTGTGTGAACTCTGAGCTGTGAACTGTGAGCTATTTCAGTTTTATTGTGTGAATTCTGAGCTGTTTCAGTTTCATATTGGTCATAAACACGTTTCTTACCACTACTTTACTGTCCCTGCAAACTGAGACTTCTCTTACCACTACTTTACTCTCCCAGTAAACAAACAGTTTCAATTGAATTGAGACAACTCTGAATAATTGAATAGAAACTTCTCGGTGAACTCTGAACTGTTTCAATTTTGTATTCAAAATTGATTTGAGAGTTCTCTTCACAATTTTTTTCCAGAAGAAAAAAACATGACATTTTCATTAAAAACAAAGGTAAAGAAAAAAAATGACATTTTCATTAAAAACAAGGGTTTATATTTACATAGTTCATTTCTTGTTCACTATATAACAATTTTATATTCAAAATTGATTTGAGATTTCTATTCACATTTTTTTTCAAAAAAACACTCCATTTTCATTAAAAAAAGTATTTACATTTATATAGTTATTTCTTGCTGACCATACAACAGATCCAACAAAAACATAATTCATATAGCCCAGCAACATAGCGATACGAAGCAAACTGTATAACAAAAGCTCAAAACATACCCAGAGACAGCCTAACATAGTATTCAAACAAAAAATCTAAAAAGACAGGAAGCAGTGGAAAAAATAATACGATGAGAACAAAAAAAAGTACCTCCTTCGCAGTAAATCCGGAAAGGTAAACCCTGAATTACCCCTGCATTCTTACACCTCATAACCATCACTTCTAACAGAGATGTAAACCGGATGTTCTAAATATATTAGTCCAGAAAAGATGGAAAGCTTGGACAACGCATGTACTTATTTTGCTCTCTAAAAACGTACTCGAAGATGATGATTTCAAAGGAGAGGAGAAGCGACCTAGATTTCTCATCCAGTTAACCAGAAGGTATTTGGAGAGCATTGTGTACCTAGGTCTATTGAATCATGGACAATGTGTATCAAACTATTAAAATATGTCGATTGCAAGCCAGAGGGCACATTGTAACACCTCACAGGGCCACCAATTATGCCTTACAATTGGAACCAATTCCTCCATACCGGCAAAAACTATACGCTTCAGAAGAGCTAATCCAAATATGAGCCCCCATCCACACAGACCCTGGAAGAGCCTCTGGAAGAGCCTCTTCACACTTATCTATTTAGTAATGAACTTTGCAAATTAAAATAAGCCAAAATTCATTAATAAATTTTAAATTTTAAATTCAAAGTATATATATATATATGTTTTTGGAGATTTGACTCCATTATTTTTTGGGAAACCATGTGTTCTCTAAACTCTTTGATATAAGTTTTTTGACTTTAAAAATTGAAGCACATGGAGAGATATGGAGTGGGTTTTCATCTCATTATGTATTTATGAGTTATGAAATTATTAAAGTATAATTAATAGGTGCAACGGCATGTTTTACCATTACTTTGCATGTTCCACTACTACCTCAAAGTGACTTATGCTTTTTAATTAGGCTCTCATAAAAATTGAAGCTTATCCACCGCTACTCCAAAGTGCTACATGGCTTTAAATTATGCTCTCATAATAATTGAAGCTTATCCAACACTCTAAGATTTGAAGAAAGTCATGTGAGTGAGTTTTTATCTACTTAACTTTATTTAAATATTCACATCCTTCCTACTATTTTTTAATAGTATTCACATTTCTTATACAATTTTCAATAGTATTTATTTATTTTATTTTTATTTATTAACTATAATTTTTTTTTGCTAGGTAAGCACTCATCTAGGATTTGAACCACTGACCTATTGCAGGAGTGCCTTAACAATGCACCCATTCACTACTAATCCAAAGCCCAATGGGCAACTATAATTTAATTTTTGATTATTAATTTGTTAATGTATTTTTATTGTAAATATTCATTTTATTTATTATTTAATTTCATTATAATTTTAATATCAATTATGCATTGATACTTTTCAAAATTAAATTTATTTTCTATTTTAATTTAAATAATTTAAAATTACCTTAATTTACATTTTAATTGGTATTATTTAAAAATCTAAAACACATTTTTCCAAAAAAGTGACTTCAACATTAATCACAAACATTTATCTTAAATATTCTTATGGTATTACTTTACCCAAAGTCAAAAACCCTTGTCTTGTCATTACTTTCTAAGGAAATGAACCTTCTCTCCTCTTGATGTTGTTGTAAAAGTGAACAAACACTTTTCTTTTCATTATTTTCTAAGGAATTGAACCTTCTCTCCTCTGCTCTCTGCTTTCAAAGTGATTTTTAATATGTTTCACTTTGAATTATTCCAATTTTGTATTTCAATTTGTATATTAATATTTCAATTTGTATTCCCTCATGTGTTGTTAAGACGATTGGAACAGGGGTGGGGCAATGTGCACACCACTCTCGAGCTTGTAGTTAAGCATTAAATAAGATGGTATGCAGCTAGATCCCCACATTAAGGAGCATGAAAACATACAATTACTGGCAGGGGCTTTATATTTTATTTTGGAGGAATGGCAAATTCATTTACAGAGAGTGAGTGAGAGGTGAGGGGAAGACCTCAGCCTCATGGAGTAAATTAATTGTGATGGTGGTGTGGGTAGAAGATTTGGTGTTGATTGAAGCGGTGCATTGGGGTGGGAAAAGAGAAATTCAAAGAGCTTCCTTCTTTTTGGGGTTGGTCGTGTGAGCTGTTTATGTAGCTTGGTCTCATTGGCTGGAGGAGGTCATTATTTTAAAGGTTCGATTAGAACTCTTAACTTGAAAGTTAAATTAACACATTCTAGTCTCATCTCTGTTTTTTGTGGGCACCTTGTGTTGTTGCTCTAGAAAATTTGGTCTTAAGGGTTTAAAGTCTCGGTCTCTATTTTTTATTCATATCTTGTGGTTTGGAAAAAATATTGGGATTGTTGAGGTAGCTCGGAGTCATGGCTTGGATCAAATTTTTCTCTCTAGTTGTGGATATAGCTAGAAATATTTGTGAGGTTTTGTTTGGGTAGGTTTAATTGGGTGTTTAGGAAAGTGTTGCCAGTGGGAATTGGATAATTTCTTGTGGTTTCTTGGATGACTTAGCCTCTTGGTCTAGGGTTGGCACTATTCTTGTTTGATGGTTGAGGGGGAAGAGTTGGTGGTTGAGGAAGTGTTAAAATCTGCCTTCTCTAGTGGGTCTTGATCCAAGGTTCAACCTTATGTTTGGTGCTTCTACGACGAGATAATTTGTTGGTATCCTAGTTTTGCTAAGGGTGGGCCGAGTTGGTATATGTGCTCTTTTGCAGGTAGGGAAAGACCCTGTAGTGATATTAAGGTGCCACTCCATGACTCAAGGAGGCCACCAAAGGCATAAGTAGAGGAGGAGGGACGACAATGGTAGAGCCCAGCCTGGGCAGAGAGGGGCAAGGCTCTTTTCCCATGGTTGTATTATGACTTACTTCAATGCAATTTCACGTGAAACACATCAGGAAATCTGAGAGCTAGAGATTAAAGTTGGAGAGGAAAGAAAATATCTCTTGAACTCGAACTTGTTGGAGGAAATGTTAGGTTAGTGTCGAACCCTGGGCACACAAGGGGTAGGAGAAAACATTATCTAAACTATTTAGTGCTTCATTATAAAATGAAAGCGTTTTTGGGTTTGGTTTTGAGGGATAAGAAAGCGGATAAATACAACATTTTCGTCTCTTTGGAGGATATTAAGATGATGCTTAGAAACCTGTGGTTTTGCGTGTATAAAATTGATGCACATCTGGTGCATGTGAAAAGTCATGTTCCTTGTGAATATGACGAAGGGGATATGATGGATCCCCTTGCCTCCAACATAAGGGTTCTAAGAAATGTGATGTCCTCCAACACTGATCAGTGAGCAAGGGTGGTGGGTGGCACAATTTTGGGTCTCTCCTAAATTTTCTAGTTCCATCTTTGGTGGGTCCCTAGATGGCCTTTAGATCTATAGATTACAATGACATAGCATGGTCGTGCTCATGTGTTTTTTTGGATGTTTATGTTTCTCTCTTCTCACCTATGGTGTTTTGTTTCTCATTTGTTGTGTGAAGAGTAAGGCGACATAAGTTTGTCATGAATTTTGTGGGTAATCTTCCTATTTTTGGGCTAGGGATGGTGGTTTCCTCTTTAGTGGGTCGACAATTTTAGCTGTGGCATCATGGGTTCCTCAGTCGTGGTGTAATGACTGTTTTTATGTACTTCAAGGAGTTTGTTGGTATGGGTATTTATTTTTGACGTCTCTTTGTGGTCATTTGCTATGGCTTCAATGTCTAATTTGTATGATGAGGAGACTAGGACTTATGTGCTCCTGATGTATTAGTATTTTTTTTGAAGTTGTCAATGGCTCATTTAGGCAACAAAGGTTGATGATTGAGGCTTTGTGCTCTCTGTACGACGCCTCGTGATATCAATATAATTTAGTTTCTAGGAGTAATATCACAAAAAAAATATTTAAATTTATATATTAATATTGTTTACCTCTAAAAAAGTATGAATAAGTCTCAAGCCTTTTAAAATGTGACATTTACTTATGATTAATGTTTAGTTTTTTTTTTTAACTAAAATGTTTATCATTTTAACCATATCAGTATAAAAATAAAAAAAAAATCAATAATTTGATAAAATAGCTAAATTATTTTAATGATATGATATGCAATTATGATATATATATAATAAATTTAATTTTAAAAAATAATTATAAAAAATTAAGTTTAATAATAAATAATAAAACAAATAAAAAATAAAATAAATTAAGTATATATAGCTACTATTATTTTAAGTATTTGAAAAATAATGATAGTTAAAAAATAAAATTATTTAGGGAGATAAAAACAAAAGTTATGGTTTAGTTTTTAAATTCATTTTTTCATTTTTGTTTTTTATGTGGTTTAGGGACCCTTAGAGGTTGGTGATCGTGATGTCCACAAAACAAGTGTAATAGAAAATGTTTAAGATAGATCCATTCAAAGGGATGACTTCCAATTGAGTCAACTATAGAGTATTGAGAAAATTAAACTTATGACTTCTCAATAACAAAAATGCTTTTAACAAGAAAAACTCAACCAAATTAAGTTAATTTTCAAAACTATAACTTTTTAAAATTCTATTATATCAAAATCAAATATTAATAAAAATAAATAAAATCCTAACCCATTAAAAATAATTTGTTTTTAGGGATTATAACACGCTAGTTTGTTTTTTTATTTTTATTTGAACAAACATAAATTTAGGTTTATTTTTATGGATGTGTATTTTTAAGTATTTTATTCACTTTATATGTTTATTATATTTATGTGTGTTTATTTTAAGTAATTTATTTACTTGGTAGGTTTACTATTAAATAATATAAAAATTATTATATATTTTTTAAAGATATGTTGAGTTTTTTAAAATAAATTATTGATTATTCTGGTTGTTAAATTTTATATATCAATTAGTTTATTTGTTAATAAATTTGGCTTATCAATGGTTTATTGACTTTCAAATTAATAATTTATTGAGTTTATTAGAGGAGTATTCGGGGAAAATCACATCGTATTTTCACGCAAGACTCCTCTCATAAACCTCATATGGATCACAGAAGCCTCAATTCAACAATTTATTGAGTGTTTATCTTTTGACAATTATGTCTTTTTATTTTGTTTATTAGATAGGAATAATTGGCAATTCAATAGATAGGAATATGGAAAGACACAAAACATACTTACATGGTGCTTATTATTTTCCATCATCCTACCCTCATTTACAATCACACTTTGCATCATTCCACAATTTAAGGACTCCATTTTTATAATCTAAATACAAGAAATGAAGTCACAATATTTAATATTTAATTTAAAATAGCATCCCATGCAAGCATGAAGAAAGGTGATAATTAAGGCTTTGAATCTATTTTTAAGATTTTAAATTTTGTAAAATTTCCAATGCCCAATGGTGTTAGGGATAGTCTTTATTTGTTTTCATGCCCAATGGTGTTAGGGACAATCTTTATTTGTTTTCATAATTTATATATTAGTTTCATATTTTCCATTAGATAGTTGCTAAATTTCACCATTATTCAAGAAGAAGTGGAACCCAAATTTGATCTCTAGATTAGAAATTTATAGAGTATCCATTAGTTGATGATAATTACTATTTCTTATTTTCAAATGTCGAGTGAAGAATTTTCTTACTTAGTACTCATCACAGAATCAAGTTTTTTACTATTGTAATCATATTTAAAAATTCATTGAGATAACATGCACTTGAGTAGCATGTGCACTACTTCTTTTACATGGTTGATGCAACCCCAACCATAATAGTCAAATCTCTTTTGAAGTATTCCACTACTAAGACAACATTCAAGGCTACTCAAGCCCCTTTTCCTTTCCATTCTAGACATAATTTTTCCTTGAAGAGAGTTAGTACAACTATGTCATCATAAGTATCAATTGGTTAAAATTTTCCTCTAAGTCTTATACTCATTTTTATGCTTGGCCAACTAAACACCAAATACTGTAGCTCTCTTCTATGTCTTGGGTTAAACGTGTGTCTGCCTTATTTTCTCAACCATAAAATGGATCTAGTAAACCATCATTGCTCTTGTGTCAATTAGAATGTTTTATCCACATATTTTTATTTAAATTGTCCCGAAACCCAATGCTTGCTACACACAAATTGACACTATTTTACCCCTCTCACCATCATATTTTATAGGTTAAATTAATAATTTTATGGGTCATAACAAAATTTCAAGATAGAAATTTTTTGATACCTGAGAAGGATACCTGAGAAGGATGACATATACAATTTCCAACAACCAGAATAATTTTAACATATATTGATGGAGAAACCAAAATAAAATTTAATACATTCCACATATGAATATATGAATAAAGCACAAAGTAAATTGGACTATCATATCTACTTGTCATACAATATTAATATTATTAAAAATGTAAATAGTTTAACAATCTCTATATTTTACAAGTTTAATACGGTTAGAAATATGAATATGTAAATAAATCACGAGTTTGATATGAATATGTAAATAAATCACAAGTCAGACTCGAAAATAATATTTTTATTTTTATATAAAAATTTGTTTTTTTTTAATATTAGATTTAACTTTATGTCCATGTATTCTAAAAATTTTATACATAAGTACATTGAAATACGTAATTGAAACAATTCACCTCAAAATGAGAAGCTCAAGAAGTGTTTGAGCCGTTTTAATTTTGTATTTCACAATGTAGCTTAATATTGTTTTAAGAAATAAGAATATATTGATATAAAATTAAGCTAAACATTTTCTTTGCGGTAAATTTGTGTGATTATCGAATTCCACTTACTCCGGTGATTGGGAGGGTTTTATGATAACTTCCCCACGCCGGTTCCATCCCCAAGACATGAAGACATGATACA
>APFE030477297.1:201090-237287 GCA_000404065.3 Pinus taeda | reverse complement strand
GCAATGGGCTACTCGTGACCATCTTTATTCTTTTGAAGCAGGACACCAGCAATGGTATCTTCGGAAGCGAAAGAAAAGATCATGAAATCCTTGGAGTAATCGGGACTAACTAAGACAGGAGCTCTTGCAATAGCACATTTGATTTCTTGAAAAGCCCTTTTTCCATCTTCTTGCCAAACGAATTTTGCATCTTTCTTTAGAAGGCTTTGAATAGGCTTAGCTATTTCTGCGTAATTTGGAATAAATCTTCTAATGAAATTTCTTTCCAAGGAAAGATTGAAGGGTTTTGAGATTATGAGGAAGGGGAATCTTTTGAATTGCTTCAATTCTTTCAGGATTGATTTTGATTCCATCCTTAGAGATGATATGGCCCAGTAATTTCCCTTCAGTTACTCCAAAAACAGATTTAGCTCGATCCAAAGAAATCCCGTATTCTCTACATCTATCGAAAACCTGCCTAAGATGACTTACATGACTGATACCATCTTTAGAGAAAACAGTAAGATCATCTTGATAAATCTTAATAAATTTTCCGATTAATCCCTTCAAGGCATAATCCATTGCCCTTTGGAATGTGGCCCCAGCGTTTGTTAATCCAAATGGCATTCTGATGTATTCAAAAGTACCCCATGGTGTGGTGAACGTGGTTTTAAGTCAATCTTCCTTTTTAACCCATACCTGATTGTACCCGGAAAAACCATCTAGCAGCGACATCATTCCAGAACCGGTTACTCTTTGCAACAATTTTTCCATGTTTGGCAAAGGGTAATTGTCCTTCTTGCATAGTAGATTAAGGTTTCGGAAATCGACACAAAGCCTTATCGTACCATTCTTTTTCCTAACAATCACCAAATTTGAACACCATGTCGAATGCCTAGTTTGAGCAATAATTCCTGCTACAAGCATTTTCGCAAGCTCTTCCTGAACTAACAGGGCCAATTTAAGATTAATTTGCCTAAGTTTCTGGCGAAAGGGTTTGACATTTTCATCTTTCAAGGGGATAGTATGTTCCATGACATCTTCCCTATAGCCCTTTAATTCATCATAAGAAAAGGCTAAAACATCTCGATATTCGCGAAGTAAATTAGTTAACCTTTTCCTTTCCTCCACACTAGTACCGTTACCGATTTTAACAATTTTTGGGTTTTCAGAGGTACCAATATTTATTTCGAGATATTCGCCTGGGTCCATCTTATTTTCTTCTCTCAGCTTCGTGACATCATGTCGATCAAAATGTTGCTTTAAGGCAACTACATTCCTCGAAGTAGGATTTATGATATGCTCATGATTTAGAGATCCATCCTCCTCAGAATCTATTCGGAAACCTTCAAACTCATCCAAACTGTTAAGAAAACGAATGACTTGCTTTTCATCATTGAAAACCTGCCAATGCTCTGAGTTATCTGAAACAGATGGTCTAAATATTACTTCCATTTTGATCTTATCTTTAATTAGCTCATCAGATAACTGGAAAGTAGTAGTAGCCACAGCAAGTTCATCTGCCAAACTATTTTGCTCTCTCGGAATTGCTTCGAGGTCAAGGGCATCAAAGTGCTCCATAGTATCCCACGCAGCATTTCGATAATTTCTTAATCTTTGATTCTTACATGTGAATTTATTCTTAAGTTGCATCATAATTAGATCGGAATCCCCCTTAATGCTAAGCAACTTAATCTTCAAAGATTTTGCCAATTCAAGGCCCAACAATATAGCCTCATATTCAGCGACATTGTTGGTTGCTTCAAATTCTAATCGATAGGCAAACCTCAAAATGTGATCAAGGGGAGACTTAAACACTATCCCAGCGCCTTTACCATGCCTAGATGTTGCACCATCGAAGTACATGTACCAAACTCTATTACTTAGATCCTTAATCTTATCATCGGGAGGAATTATGAAATTAGACATGATGGCATAGTTCCCAATGTCAGATTGCTCTTTGATTATCTCGTTGTGAGGCCTCTTAGGATCTTCGACATGAAATTTTCTTCCGGGCTCTCTATTTAGTCTTACAAAACCATCACCCCTAGGAGAAGGAATCATAGCATATGACCAATTCATTTGAATGCTTCCTCCTAGATCAGAGGCCCACTTTCTGGATAATAGCATACCCCAAGCATCAAGCACATCCACAACAACAATATTCATGACAACCATGATGTCTGGGTAAACTGATAGATGAACTTATCTTTGATTAAACCATGTACTTCGATTTTCTTAGAATCCATGGCGCATATGTTATAGTAGGGTCTAGAAACTC
This sequence comes from Pinus taeda, assembly GCA_000404065.3. Taxonomy (NCBI): domain Eukaryota; kingdom Viridiplantae; phylum Streptophyta; class Pinopsida; order Pinales; family Pinaceae; genus Pinus; species Pinus taeda. The sequence continues at coordinate 235,027 of APFE030477297.1, read as the reverse complement.
TTAAGTTAAGCTGTTCCATGACCCTTTTAGTCATTACACAAGCCGATGCACCAGAATCCAACATGCAATTATTCAATTTATATCCATTAACTAACAAGGTGATAAAGAAAGGCTGGTGATCTTTGTTATCAGCATCTAAGCTTTGTAAATATATGGGAGCATCATGATAGTCAATTTCCTGAGTCTTCTGTTGAGAAGTATTTATTCGAGGACCTTGGATAGCTTTTAGCAATTTATCTCTTTGGGAAGGAATTTTGGCAATCTCGGAGACAGGAACCCAGATTTTGGCATTGTTAAACCAACTTCCCAAATCAACATCAAATCCAGAGTTTTCACCAGGGAAAAAAGTTCGAGGGGGATTTGATTCCCGCTTTGATCTTTATCCCTTCTATGATAGGTCAAACCCTTATCTCTAGCGATTTCCAGGATTTGCTCGGGAGAGGGTTTTTTCACCATATAACCTAGCCAAAATGTCATCTTCATTTCCAAGGTTATTTATACTAAAAGCTGATGAAGGATTAATAACGTCACAACTCTTTTCCTTGACCTCCATCCAATCATCCATAGATAAAGGGAACTTGCTACCTACTACATTTATTTGATCACCTGTTCCAAATATTCCATTATCTAAAATTCTTCTAACGATGGGACAAGTGGCCTCTTCATGAAGAGCATCACAAACCCGATAGTAAGGGGGAGCATTATCAACCAAATTAGCTAGCGGATTAGGAGGTCTCTGCTCACTAGATTGACCCTTCCTTTGCCAATTGCTATTTCTATTATTATTATTTCGAGGCTGGAAATTTTGTGTTTGCGTTCTTTCCATTTGGACCAACCTATTCAGCAAAGTGGCTATTTCCTTAGTATGATCAAGTTCCATGGTTTCAATCTTTTGAAGCAATTTTAGAACAAGCTCACATTCAGGTTCTTGAACTGCTTTTCCTTTAGGTTCTTTTAATTTCGTAGCAGCCCTGTCGAAACCTGGGATCTCAGATTTTCCAGATGTTGCCTTGTCCTTTTCAAGTTCTATAGCTAAGGCTTGGCAATCCCTATAATCATTAAGTCTAGCACGCCTTAACTCATAAAATGGCTCAGAACTAAAGGCATCAATGTAAAAGTCTCGAAGAGACTTGTCAGTAGGTTTATAATCCTGAGGTAATTCTTTAATAATATGATTAAACCTTTTATTAAATTCCTCAGCAGTTTCGTTTTCTCTCTTTTTAATTATGCTGATAGCTTTGACAAGGTGTCTTCCCTCTCTCTTGTCCCCATACTTTTCTTTGAAGGCGTTAACAATCGATTGTAAGGAGTCAAATGAATTTTGACGCTTTTCTGTAAACTAATCTAGAGCGTCACCCTCCAAAGTTAGAACAAAAAGGGTCATTTTAACATCTTCATGATTAAAATCAGTAGACCTTGCATACTTCCCCAACCATGAACTAAAAGCTTTCAGATGCGAATTGGCACTGATTGCGTTCTCCCTGAAAGATAGGCAATTTATCCATTCCATGTTTTGGAGTATCATTGGGATAACCTGGAATATTAGCAAAGTTACATGGGGAAAGAGTCCCGATGTCGGTGCTCAACTGGACGAGTTAAAAGTCAGATGGTAATCAGAGAGGGCTTCTTGTCCGAGATTAACAAGAAGTGTACGAGAAGAGAGTTTGTGTAATCGTACTCTGAGGGCCCTTTCAGGATCAGGAGCAGGATTGCACAGACTACTTGGATGTCTTCTAGTATACACCCTTGAAGATAATATATGAGGTGGAGTCGCCACCCGGACAGGAAGTGAAAACACGGTAAAGCTCTGAAGGAAAGGACCAAGGACAGAAAAAACTCTATCCCCGGCAACGGCGCCAAAAAATGTTGTCGCAAGACCGGGGGCTGTCACTCTGATCCCCAGATCTCTCCGTTTAAGCCTGTCTCCTGCGGCTAAGAGGGGTAGACCCTTTAAGGAGATGGACGACCAACTATGAACCAGTTGGTTTGGGAGACACAAAAGAGAAAAGCACTAAATGGATTTGTTTAATTTCATGGACCAGTGCCTTATGGGTTTGATGCTAAAACGATCACTTAATAGATGTTGCAGAAATGTAAATTGTGCACAGCAATCATTTATCATCAAATAACTTCGAATAAATGCAAGATATCCAGTAAATTCACAATGTTTTTAACGATGATCTGGCAATCTAAAAATAATAAACTCCGAAAGATATAACCATGTAAATTTGCACATTAACCAGATATTATATTCAAGCATGCCAAATCACATAAAAGATAAACATTAATCCCACATCAAAATTTTTGCCTCAGCAAGAAAGATAGAACATGATGAGTTCCCGAGCTAAGACTTCATCTAGCAAAATATTTCCCAAAAATAAATATTTTTTGTGTTTTCGGATAAAAAATAAATTTTGAATTCTAAACTAAAACAAAATTAAAATTTAATCTAAAGCCTAAAGAAATTTTTATTGTCTTTTTTATATTTTTTTATAATTTTTTTATGATTTTTATTAATAAAATCTAATAAAGTTAAAAGCCAAAGACGATTCTTCGTATGCAAGCAGAGAACGATTCACACAAAAAAAAATTACCAGGCCCGCAAAAGAAAAACGTGATCTCAAGACGTCAAAGGATTCAATCAATATATAAAGTCAATATCCTTACCTGACGCCCACAAAACACCCTGAATCGTTACCGTGCCTCTGAAAATTTCAACAATTTCCTGCTTGGACGGGTGCAGGAAATGAGTGGTTTGAGAAGAGAAACGTAACCCGCAGGAGTCCACGCAATGCACGTTTCAGTTTTTTTTTTTTTTTTGTCAAACGTATATGTCAAAGGAGCCACAGGTGCATATGCGCAGGTCTGGGTGGATCACATGAAGCAAGACAGTTCTGAAGAAATTTGATGAGAGGAGTCGACATGAGGAGGAAATCGCGTGCAGCAGAACTGGAAATGCAAAGTGTGAAGAGCTGCGTGAATGGGTTCTGGCTTCTCGATGGTGTTTGCTGTGCGTTTACAGGTTTGGAGGCAGCGTAGCGTGGAAGCATACATAAAGAGCAAGGAACAACGTGAGTATGAGAGAGAATGTTGCAGCAAACGAAGGGGGGAAATTTGGAGGTTTGGGCAGCGTAGACCTGGAAGTGAAACTGTAAAGGAAACAGTGATATTTGCGTATAGGAGAGAGAGCATAGCTTTGCTGATACGTTTGTAGAACAGCAACTAGAAACCCTTGAAGGAGCTTTAGATAAAAGAGAAAGAAGAAATTTAAATTTGCCTTGCTTCAGATTCAATTGATAAAAACCCCAAAATTTTACATGAAGAAATCTTTTTTACCAATCCTACAACCTGTACATGGAAAAACCCGGAAGATATATGCAAAACATTAAAAGTAAACACCCTGAAAACTGGTCCAAGATTACAAAAATATAGCTCTACTACAGCCAAATTATAAATTATCACGTCCAATTTTGGAATTAACGACTGCGCTTGTTGGCACACAATGACCACTAGATCAGTTGGATCTGTCCGATCAGACGATTCTGATCTTCTTCTGGTTTTCTTGTGAATTTGTCAAGTTTCCTCGTTCCACCAAGACTTAGCACTTCCGTCGAGTTTAGTCTGTCTCTAAATTATTTTCTGTGATTTCGAATACATCCCAGTTATTTCAATGCACAATGAGTGAAGGTTTAGATGCGACAACCAAGATTATACAAAATCTAATTCTAAAGGGCTCAAATTGGAAATCAACAAAACTCAGAAATATCTCAAAGGAAATTAAAACCTCCGAGATTTGACCATTCATGCACAGTATTCACTGAGATACAGAGAAATTCCAAAATTTTACATTCCAATCCTCCTCAGCCAAAAATCCCCTTCTACTATTTCAAAACATACATAAACACCTACTCGTACAACAATCAGATCCTAAATCAAAGGATCAAATCTGCCTAATCCTAGATAATATCTAATCTGCATGATATTCTCCTCAAGAATCTCAACTAAGCCTAAATACTTGAATTAATTACAAGATATTTCAAATCCCTAAATTCTAGCTCAAATCCTATCTAGAAAGATTTGTAAAGTGACAGCTAAAGAATCCCACTCCTTTGCTTGTAAACCTTTTTTGTATTTTTGGAATAAAATTCGAAGTCTTTTGTCTTTAAGCCTCATGCTCCTGCATAAGACTCCTGAGGACAAAATTCTTCATGGGTTCTTGTCCATGAGCTCTTCTACAGAACTGCCCAACTTCTGTAGCATGGTATCTATCATCCAGGTAGCATCAGCAATTGGTTGATCCTTCCACTTGATCAAATACTGAAAATACTCCTATCATCTTGTCTCTCTAAACAATCTCTTATCTAAAATATTTTCTGGCTGCAATGTCTTTGTTGTAGGTAACTGTTTTACCCAATCAACCTCTTGTTCTTCTTTCTCTTCTATTGTATCATCTACATTTCTATTTTCATACCTGTACAAATCAACAATGTTGAAAATTGGAGATATTCCAATGTCGGGGGCAATTCTGGTTCATATGCACTTGCAAAAAAATTCCTCAAGACTCTATATGGTCCAATTTTCTTAAATTTTAACTTGTTATACTCCCCTTTTGGAAATCTTTCCTTCCTTAGGTGTGCCAAAACCAAATCTCAACCTCAAAATTAACTTCTCTCTTCTTCAAATCTGCTCTGCTCTTGAACTTTATGTTGTTATCATGTAACTATTGTTTTACATGTTCATATATTGCTTGAATCTCTGAAGCAAAATCTTCTCCTTTAGCACTTCTCATTTCAGCTTTTCCCAAGTCTCTTAATTCAAACACTCCTCTTGGGTGCATTCCATAAACCATATGGAATGGACTCTACCCTATACTCCTGTTAGGAGAATCATTATAAGCATATTCAGCCTGTGCCAAAATTTGATCCCACTATTTTGGATGTTCACCTACAAGACTCCTTAGAAGATTACCCAAGCTTTTGTTTACAACTTCAGTGTGTCCATCAGTTTGAGGATGATAAGCTGAACTGAAACTCAGTTTAGTACCAAGTTTCTTCCACAAGGTCCTCCAGAAATGACCAACATATCTAGTGTCTCTGTCTGAAACAATGCTCTTAGGTAACCCATGCAACCTTACAATCTCCTTAAAAAACAGATTAACAACGTGAGTAGCATCATTGGTTTTATAACATGGAACAAAATGTGCCATTTTAGAAAATCTGTCAACCACAACATAAATTGAATCATTTCCTCTTTGAGTTTTTGGGAAACCCAAAACAAAATCCATACTTACCATATCCCAAGGTCTATCTAGAATAGGTAATGGACATACAAACCTGTGTTTTGGCTCCTTCCCTTTGCATACTGACAGATTTTACAATTTTTTACATACTTCTCCACTTCATATCTCATCTTCGGCCAGAAATAAAACCGATTCAACCGCTCATAAGTCTTGTCTGCACCAAAATGTCCTCCAAGTCCACCATTATGTTTCTCCTTGACTAAATTTTCTCTCATAGAGCAATTTGGTATGCACAGTTGATTTCTTTTAAACAACAATCCTTCTTGCAAGAAAAAATCCAGCCACTCACTTTTGTCTAACAAAACTGGATTTTTACAAGCTTCATATGCTTCTTTAAAATCTAAATCTTTCTCATATAATTCTTTAAGAAAATGAAAACTTAACACTTGAATTTGACTTTCCTAAACAAGGATACTTTTTCTGCTTAAGGCATCTGCTACTTTGTTTGATTGGCCATTTATATGTTTTAATACAAAATTAAAACTTTGAAGATATTCTACCCATTTTTCTTGTTTCTGACTAAGCTTTGGTTGTCGCATAATGTACTGCAATGCATGATTGTCTGAATAAAGTATAAACTCCTTAGCAATCAAGTAATGTCTCCACTTTTTCAATGACTGCACAACTTGTAAAATTCCTTATCATAAGAAGAATATTTATTCTTCGATTCATTCAGTTTTTCACTGAAATAAGCTATAGGTCTATCCTCCTAACTTAAAACAGTGCCAATAGCTTCTCCACTAGCATCACATTTCACTTGAAAAAGGTATATTAAAATCAGGCAAAATTATAATAGATTTTTCAGTGATCTTTTTTTTCAACAACTGGAAGTTTTTTTCTGCATCAACAGTCCATTTAAATGGTTGTTTATCCCTCTTTATAGTGTCAATAATAGAAACATTGATCTTACTAAAATTCCTTATGAATTTTTCATAAAAACTAGCAAGACCATGACAACTTCTTACCTCAAAGACACTTTTCAGTGAGGGCCACTCTATGATTACCTTTATCTTCTCTAGATCCATCTTTAATCCATCAACAGAAACAACAAAGCCCAAATATACCATCTCTTCCTTCACGAATGCACATTTCTTTAAATTTAGCAGTAACTTTTCTTGTTGCAACTTCTGTAAGACATAATTCAGATGTCTCATATGTTCCTCTTTAGATCTGTTGTAAACTAATATATCATCCAGATATACTATGACAAATTTACCAATAAATTCTTTCAGCACTTCATTCATAAGCCTTGTAAATGTACTATGAGCATTTGATAACCCAAAAGGCATTACCATCCATTCATACAGTCCTTCATTTGTTTTAAAAGCAGTTTTCCATTCATCTCCTTCTCTAATCCTTATCTGATGATACCCACTTTTTAAATCCAGCGTTGTAAAATACCTTGCTCCACTTAAACAATCCATCAAATCTTCAATTCTAGGTAAAGGAAATCTGTACCTGATTGTTATTTTGTTGATTGCTCGTGAATCAGTGCACATTCTCCAGCCTCCATTTTTCTTTGGACTCAACACTATTAGCACTGCATAAGGACTCAAACTCTCTCTAATTAGTCCTTTATCTAACAATTCCTGAACATGTTTTCTGATTTTTTCATTTTCTGTGTGAGTCATCCTGTAAGCTGCTTTATTTGGCAGATTTGCCCCTGGAATCAAATCTATATGATGACTGATTTTTCTAATGGGTGGTAACTCATTAGGCAAATCATCTACAATGTTATCACAATAATTTTCCAGCATCTCTTGAATTTCAATTGGCAAATCAGAAATTTTAGTAAAAGTAGTTATTACCTTGGATTTGCAAATCAATGCAAAATTTACCTCATTCTCTTCATTCTGCTGCAAGTATTCTTTTCCACTCAACAATAGAGTCTTTGGCTCAAATTTTCTTGATGCATCCTTTTCTTCCATAGGCAGCAATGTATGATTTATACTATCTTTACCAAATTTGTATGTGTTCTTTTTCCCATCATGCATAGCTCCTCTATCATATTGCCAAGGTCTTCCCAGCAATATGTGACACACATCCATAGGCATCACATCACACAGAATTTTGTCTTTGTATCTGCCCAACTGCAACTCCACTTCACATTGTTCTTTCACTAACAACTGATGTCCTTTTTGAAGCCATGACACCTTGTAAAGTGTTGGATGTTTCTTTGTCTTTAATTTCAACTTTTCCACTTCTGTAGAGACCAAATTATCAGTGCTACCACTATTAATTACCATTTGACAACATTTTCCTTGAACCTTGCACACAGTCCTAAACAAAGTCTTTCTCTACGCTAGTTTAACAACTTCTTTTGCCGGCTTTAACAAAACTTTGTTAACTACCAAAGATTCCCCTTTCTTTGGTACATTTTCTTCTTCTGGCACCTTTGTTGCTTCCTCTTTAGTATGAGCAACAACTACATTTCTCTGATTTATCCCTGCATTTTCTAGGCACTCATAGGCTCTGTGTCCCAACTTGTTACATTTGTAACATCTGATTTCTCTTCCTCTACCTCTGCCTCCTCTTCCCCTGCAGAAACTCCTTTTGCTACTTGCATCACCTTCTGGGGGTGTACACTGATTCGAGCTGCTGCTAGCTCCATCTCTAGGTGATGTAGATCTTCCTCTACCACCTTGACTCCCTCTTCCTCGAAAAGTACCTCTACTTCTGGCAGATTGCTTCCTCATGAGTTTTTTTTTAGCCTTCAATACCATCTGATAAGCATCTTCTACTGTTTTAGGAGACAGCGCACTTATTTCATCTTGGATCTCCATTCTAAGACCATTTATATATCTTAAAACTTTATCGTCTGTATCTTGAATTTGTCCAGCTCTTATGCTCACTTTGTAAAATTCCTCTATGTATTCTTTCACTGTCAAAGACCTCTGTCTAAGATTTTGCATCTGTCTAAATAATGAAAGTTGATAATCACTTGGCAAAAACTTACCTCTCAACTTTGCCACCATCCTTTTCCAATTTTTAATTGGCTACTTACCAAGTCTTCTTTTTTTTTGCCTGCACTCCATCCCACCAAAGTGTTGCATGTCCTTTCAATTTTGTGACAGCAAATTTCACTCTCTTTCCTTCTTCCATTTCTTCATAATTAAAGAATTTATCCATGTCATTAATCCAGTCTATCAACTCCTCAGGATTTAAACCTCCTGTATAAACTGAAACCTCAAGTCTAGGTTTAGATGTGGATCCCAAAATTGATTTAAAGAATCTCATTTCAGAAGTAACTTTTGCAGTTTCCTCTTCTTCTGCAGCTTCAACTTCAAGCTCACTGACATCTCCAACACCTGCATCTCTTTGATTTTCCATTTCCACTACTTCTAATCTAGCTTGCATTTGTTGCATAGCTTCCAACACTTCAGTATTTGCAACTGGTCTTCCTCTTCTTTGACCACCACCATGTCTTCCTCCAACTCTGAAAGCCATGTTGGATTTCTTTTTCTGATCTTTGAGATCCTGCTCAGTGTCAATAAGCTGCTCTGATACCACTAATGGTGGGTTGGTTGCAGGTGTTAAGAATAATCATTCAAAACTAGAAACTACTTCTTCAAGTTCAGGTGGAACTTCTTCTCGAGTTTTCTTTGGAGTATCAGTCATCAACCTCAAAATTTAGTTATTCTGTTAAAATAGCAGACTTATCTAATTTATACGGTATATGGCAAAACTTCAATTTTCCACGGAACCAAAAGGAATTAAAACTCCAGTTCATAGCCTTATCACATCCAAAATTTAAATTGACTCACGTGCTTATTCCAACACGATCAATGTCAGATCTGACCCCTTCAAGCAGACGGTCACGATTAACTGAGCTACTAACTCAGTTTTATAAATTATCACATCCGATTTTGGAATTAACGTCTACGCTTGTTGGCACGCAATGACCATTAGATCTGTTGAATCTGTCTGATCGGATGATTCTAATCTTCTTATGGGTTTCTCGCGAATTTGTCAGGTTTCCTCGTTCCGCCAAGACTTAGCACTTCCAGCAAGTTTAGTCTGTCTCTAAATTATTTTCTGTGATTTCGAATACATCCAAGTTATTTCAATGCACAGTGAGTGAAGATTTAGATGTGACAACCAAGATTATACAAAATCTAATTCTAAAGGGCTCAAACTAAAAATCAACAAAACTCATAAATATTTCGAAGGAAATTAAAACCTCCGAGATTTTACCATTCATGCACAATATTCACTGAGATACAAAGAGATTCCAAATTTTACATTCCAATCCTCCTCAACCAAAAATCCCCTTCTACTAATTCAAAACTTACATAAATACTTACTCATACAACAATCAGATCCTAAATCAATGCATCGAATTTGCCTAATCCTAGATAATATCTAATTTGCATGATATTCTCCTCAAGAATCTCAACTAAGCCTAAATACTTGAATTAATTACAAGATAATTCAAATCCCTGAATTCTAGCTCAAATCCTATCTAGAAAGCTTTGTAAAGTGATAGTTAAAGGATCCCACTCCTTTGCTTGTAAACCCTTTTTGTATTTTTGGAATAAAATTCGAAGTCTTTTGTCTTTAAGCCTCATGCTCCTGCATCAGAATTCACACAGGGTGAGCTTAGTCGCCCAACTGTCACGTGGTTTGCTACAAACTTTCTTTCCCTCCAAAGCCTTTTGTATGAGTACCAAGCTTTGAGAAGAATGTTTTGTAGCCAGCAATGGGTATCCTGGAAAGATAGCACAAAACAAGAAGCAATGTCTGTGAAAACATATGTCTTTGTTGATAGTTTGTGGGACAAAAAGGCTGAGATTGTCAGCTTCACTGAGCCCCTTGTGAAAGTCTTGAGATTGATGGATGGAGAGAAACCTACAATGGGATATATTTATGATGGCATGGATAGGGCCAAAGAGGCCATCAAGACTTTCTATAAGGGAAATGAATCTAAATATCTCCCTATATGGCAAATTATTGATTCCAGGTGGGACAGGCAAGTACATTCACCACTGCATGTAGCAGGAGCATATCTCAATCCGAGCTTATTCTATAATAAGGGGCCTAGCATTCAAAGAGATCGTGAGGTGATGAGAGGTGTCATGATATGCATTGAGAAGATGTTCCTGGATCAAGATATTCAGGACAAAATCAACATACAATGAGATATGTACAAGGAAGCATTTGGCATGTTTGGATTCAACTCAAGCAAACATCTCAAGGATAAGAAAATGCCTTGTAAGTGAAAATTGTCAACACTTAGCTTGTAATTTTGCTAGTTCTCTTTTTTATGTTTGGCATTGCAAATTGATAATCTTTATTGTTATTTTTTTACAGCTCATTGGTGGATAGATTGTGGCACTGAGGCACCACAATTACAAGAATTCACCATTAGAATTATGAGTCAACCCTGCAGTGTTTGTTCTTGTGAGCGATATTCGTCAGCGTTTGAGCACATCCACAGCAAAAAGAGAAACAGGTTGGAGAAGTTGGTTTTCATCTACTACAACCTTCAAATGCTCACAAAACAAGTGCAAACAAAGGATACAGATCCAATTTTATTGGATACTATTGATTTAGAGTCTGATTGGGTTGTGGGGGAGGAGGCCCCTGATTTGAGTTGGCTTGATGAAGAGACTGAGGATCTCTCTAGTTTGCCATCTCAAATGGAGACTCCAAATACACCTGCCTCACAGTTGCTTAAGCCTTCTGATGTTACCACTAGCTCCACGAGGGCTTATTTTAGGCGTGGTCATCCATGAGTGATGAGACTCAAGAATGTTATGAGACAATCATTTATCATTTATGACATATGTATTTTAATTTTGCACTTGCTCACATTTTTTATTTTAGTTATGGAATCATGAGTCCTTTTCTTATTCAATATCTAAATGTTTTGCTTACGAAAATCGAATATGTTATGTTGTACTTCTATAGATATGAGATGATGTTATGAATTATTGCATATATTGTGCTTTTGATAACTTATAAAGATTGGAATTGTCATTAGTTTCTTTTTTGTGCTTAAAATTTAACATATTTTAAGTTTTTGTTGTATTTTGATGAGTCTTATAAGAGTCGTTCCCAAGCCTTATACGAGTCAATGTCATGACGAGTCTTATACAAGTACGAGTCGTGAACATTGGTATTAAGTGAATAGTGGGCGCAATTTCTCTTTGAGACCAAATCCAATCACTTGATTTATTAAGCTAGATCAACCTAACAAGGCGTTGATTTCACTCTTGCAAAAGTGAGGTACCCTAGGCACAGGTATAAACTCAATAACCATTTTATACAAAAAATTAAAATCTTTTATTTTATGCATTAGTTTAAGATTTAATTGGTTGCTAATTTATTTTAGCAAACATTTCCTTGGGAAAACTAAAAAAATTGCTAAATCTAACCAAGGATAGATAAAGAAATGTTAATTGCACATTTTATGCTCGTATCTAGTTGAATTATTTTGCAAATCCAACGATTTATTGGCTGTAGCATATAAGATCTACAACAAAGACGGGTTTTAGTGATTTTCCAAGTCACTCTTTAAAAATCCCTGACTGACTCTATCTTGCTAAATATTACTTATTCACTATTTAGAGTTGAACATTTTTCATTTCCATCCACATTTAAAGTTAAAATTCATATCTAGAAACTCTTGAGTCATTTTTCCCAAGAGCATTTCACCATAGTTCCTAAAAAAGGAATTTTCAGCTTGCTGGAAATTGACTTTTTCAGTTGTCATGGTTTGAGGAGAGGTATTATAAGCCTCTATTTTGATCGTCAAGCCTCTCCACCCTTAAACATAAAATCTAGAAGTGCTTAGGCACTTGTAGGGTGGCTGATTTGGGCTTAACAGGTTGTTGTATCTATTAGACTTTACAGTCTGATTTTATAGGACAACAAGCTATTTTGAGCCATAAGTCTCTCACCAATGGTCCAAACCAAAATATAATTACATATTTGCTCAACTGGTTACACACCATATTTTCTATATCTTGGTACTTCTAAATCCCCTGTTTATTTTTCTTCCACACAACAACATTAAAAGCCAGATTGAGAGTTCTGAGGAGATTAACACCTCCACTCCAAGTGATCCCATCTAAGGCATCGATCTTAACTGGGATTACTTTGGGTTATATTTGGAAATGACCATTCAAAAGGTGTTGGGTATAAATAGTGGGGTCTTGGGCCATGGTGATATGTGTCTCTACCCTGTGTGTGCCCATCCAACGAGTTGCCTGAACCTTAGCGACCCTGCTAATCGGATCAGTAACACATCCCATGGGGCAGACAAGTTGTCTTGAGCAATTAGGGGTTGTGTGTGGGTTGTATAGGTTGTATGCCCAGTGTTATGTGTTGTCTCTTTTCCATAGGGTTGCTCCTCCATCTCAACCTACATGTGGGTGTTTGGTGATCAGCTAAATTGGCTTTATTATTCGTAATTTTGCATGAGGCCTATACCTGTGAATTTTTTCACTATCCTAATGATTTTCATTGCAAAGAGCTTTGGATGGTTAGGGTGTTCACTCAGTTCCTTAGATTGTTAATGACGTGGATGACGACGTGCTACGGCATTTGATGGTGCTTTGCTTGCTTATCATAGAGAGAGCATTAAACTTGATCATGATAGGTTCTATTCTCCACTCCTTGCTAGATGATTGGATATGAGAATCTATGGATCCCTTGGTGGAATGCTCTACCACTTTGGAGCTAAGTGGGCAATGCATTGGCTTGATCATTTGGTTGGCATAGAGCACTTGGCATACACTAACTTACACATAGTTTGTTACATGGATGGAATAACATGGGCATGGTTAGGACTCCTTTATCTAGCACCCTAGCTCTTACACATTATATTGACACGTGGAGAAATTACTTGTAGCATGGGCTATGATATATCACCTTGAGCACTCCTCTTACTAGGACCACATTTGGAGATGCATGCACACTTATCTTCACTTCATGTATGTTTTAATGAGATCATGCTTCTCCTTGACAAGTTGGTGAGTTGTTAATGACTTGGCATATGGGTCCATGGCATATGTTGACTTACTCGTACTTGCACCCACTACTCCTCATGGTTTATTGGTCCTTAATTTCCATTTTGGTAATGATTATAAACACATCTTGAGGCACATTGTTGGATGAAAGGGCAATGTCCCTTCTTTTCATAGAGATGGTTAAGCATTATTCACATTCCACATGTTGTATTTGCTTGATTTCAAGAGGAAGTCAAATTTTGGAGGTTACTTTGCACATTTTATCATTTTTTTTATGGAATGTCTCACCTTGGAGAGGCTCAAGGACATTCCAAACCTTATCTAGGATTCATTGCATACTCTGAGAATAACCTAGCTTCAAGAGTAGTTATTTTTTAATAGATTTCCCAGATTTCAGCCAAATTAGTACCATTAGATGTAGAGTCACCATGGGATTTCCAAAATGTGGTTATAACAAAAATATTTTTAAAAATTGGGAAGTTATGTTGCACTTAAAATATGTCACAAGGTAATTTTCATCGCAATTTTGACCACTTGTTTGAGGATCATCCAACCATTTTGGCTTGAGTGTTTTGGTTATTTGGGGAGATTGTTATTCATATATTTCCATGGTGAAGAGCACCCTTGTTCTTAGGGCCACATGGCTCATGTTTTGGGCCTCCATTTGAGGTTGTCCACTCTTAGGAGTTTCTATTCGTTGTTTATTGGGATATTTCACCTTTGAGAACTCCACATCCACCTTGGACTAGATTCAGAAGGTTTTCAATCCCTACTTTTAGGAGTTGGTTCTCGATCTACCCAGTAAGAGGCCTATAGAAGCTCTATGCTTCACTTTTGACTCGCATTCTTCCTTTTTGATGGGGAGATCCCACTCTATTGAGCATATCTTTCTTGGAGACTTGTACATGTGGCCTTAACCAGTTTATTATTTTATGTGTTGTTGAATAATTAGTTGGAGAAAATAATTCTTCACTCCTCCCAATTGCTAGATCTAGTGTTTTTACATGAGATGTTATTACTTTAATGTAAAGGAATTTGAGGTAGAATCTATATAAATAATAGTCTGCCATATCTTTCTTGGAGCATATATGTTACACAAGGGTTTTTTCTTTATGGCGTGCATAGCTATTTGATGTCAATTCTTGAAGCTCATCTCTCTTGGTTGCTATTTGGTGCACAAGTATTGATGGCAAATTTCCAAGCCTTCTACAAAGATAGCAAGATCAATCCATTGAAGGGTGAAGTCTACCACTTGCAAGGAAGATGCTTAGGGGTATTTCCTCTCCTTCCTTTTTTGGTAATTATTTAATTCTCACTTTGTCTATCCATTAGGAATCTTAGCAAGGGTATTGAATTTATCAAGCTATGGTTGAATTTTTTAGTGAAGGTTCTCCTGTAGGACCCTTTCTTGTACAGTCTTGGTCTCCATTTTCATCTTGATTAGATTAAAGACTATTAATTCAACGGCCCTAGTCTCCTCATTGTAATAGACAGATAAAATAGAGCAATTTAAAGAGGGGTTTTCTTCTTCACCCCATCAACCCCCTTAGATTTCCCTTGACTCCATTGCCTTTGTTGGATTTGGCACTAGTCCCTATTTCCTCCCATCACCTCCTTTATATCCTAACAATACTAAAAACATTATTTTACCAAAGCTACCCTGGCATCACCTTGTACCTCATTACTGAGCTTTAGAAATCCTACCAAGGATACCCACCGTGTGTTGGAGGAGAGTTGATCTAAAGTGAAGAGGATAGGTTACTTAGGTGACAATGATCAGCCTTGTAGTTACCTCTTGGGTTGTGCCTTGTGGATTGGAGATTTTACCATCAAGTGTGATTTGGGAGGTGATAGGTCTTAAAACGATGAGTGGACTAGCACAATCTTTGAACTATCCAACATTGTTTTAATTTTGTCTCGTGCATAATTTGTCACATAAACTACTACACTATTTCTTGGGCTTTTAACATGGCTTCTAACTTGGATTATGAGCATGCTTGAAGTGTGATTGTATGATAACCATGGTTCGAGCAAGGTTGTATCAATGTGCTTAGCTAAAGAACAAGCATGGTCTTCCTTTTTCTTAATATTGTTCAATAGCGGTATAAATTCATTACATAATGGCCAACTCATGCTTGCACCAACCAATGGAGTTTAATGATAGCAAAATCTTGTATGAATGGGAATGGAGAAGGAGCACCAAACAAACATGGTATGAGTCATAATGATCCTTGGTTTATCTAGAGGAGTTAGTAATCAATTGGAACCCCTCACAAAAATGCAATCTAATAATGAGTAGCCATAGATAGATTAATATTGTGTCTTGCAACTTAGTCCAAGAAGAATTATTAACACAAATTGGGGGATTGTAGGAATTGTATGATGTTCCATGTTGGTGAAATAGCCTAGCTATAAGGCTACCATTTAGAATTAGAAACAATGTTTGATTAAATATCATAACAACAACATCATTGATCGAGGATTTCAATGTAATGATACGTATAGGCTTGGTGGCATTCCAAAGCAATACCAATATTTTTTACATGTTTTACATCTGAACATCAAATATGGCATGAGAGATACAGGCATCTTCAATACTTTTATTTCACTCTACTCCATAAGCATAATTTGGTGAATGGATTGCCAAACATTGGCAAAGATAAAGGGGTTACATGAAGCATGTCTAGCAGGGAAGCAATATCGTCTCAAATTTGATAACAACAAACTAGAGTAACTCAAACAATTAAACTAATTCGTGGTCATGATTGTGGTCCAATGAGAACCAAATCCCTTGGAGGTGCTAAGTTATATGTGACCATTAGAGAAATTGAGTTCAAAAATGGGTCTCAAAACAAAAATGTACAACAAAAATCAACTTTATAAGAACCAATAGGATTCAAATGATGATGTCAACCATGGGGGGTGATTCATAATTTTTGGAGTAAAAATTAAAATAAATAAATAAAACCATTTTTCAACTCGTATTTTCAACTTATCTCCCTATAGTTTTACTCAAATTAGGAATGGCAGAACTCATTGGATGCAGAATGTAATTTCTCATCAAAGGAGTACCCATGTTGCATACTTTCGATGGACCCTATTACACAAAAAATGAGAAATACATGAAAAATGAAATCACGTTTTTTCATGTATTTCTCATTTTTCCAACGACTATTCCTGCTCAAAATTTTTGTAAAACCGTAGGGAGATAAGTTGAAAATATGAGTTGAAAAAATAGTTTTTTTCTTTTTTCCATCTAAAATTTGATGATGTAACCTAATTTTATTTTATTTTTTCCACTATTATTTTATAATATTCCTTAGGAGACCCATTTTAGGCCTCAAAATTTCTCTAATCCATTCAGTGATAAATTTTCAAGAAAAATATGTCTATATTTTTTACGTATAGATCTCATGTTTTTGCAATTTTTAGGCAATTCAAGGTTCTAGTTTAAAATGAAAGTAGTTAGTGCATTTAGGTGTTAGGACATTTCATGACTTTTGTTATCATCATGGCATTTAAAAACAAACTTCTATTGCAAAGTCACCGACTCACCACAACAAAATAGTGTAGCAAAGCAAAAGTAGTGATTTGTTATGGAAACGACCAGACACATGTTGAGAGGGTGTCATCTTAGTGATCAAATTTGGGTTGAAACAAGTCATACATCAGTTTCTTATTGAATTGAAGTCCAATAGAGAGAGCTTGTAATAAGAGGAAACAAGATATAACAATTTCAAAGTTTTTGGTTGTTTCTCATGTGCACATATTTGAGATATAGATAGGCATAAATTGGTAGCTAATAATAGGAAATGTATCTTAATTGGATATAGCATTGAATTGAATGCATGCAAATTATACGTAGATGCATTTTTTGATGAAAGACCCTCACATGTGCATACATCTCAAGGGAAAGGTGAAGTTTTGCAAGTTGATGATAAAGAACTTGAATTCAAAACTCTTTCCACATATAGAAGGAAAAGAAGAGAAGTGAAAAGAAATGAAAAAAAAGGGAGAGAATTGGGGTTAGAACAAGATGAAAGTCAATCTCAGAAAGGACCAAAATGGCCCTATTGGACTCTTCAAGATGTAAAGCTAAATGAGATACAATGAGGCGAGAGAAGAACACAGTTGAAAACCTCAATAGATATATCTTACTTTGATGACTACAGTTGTGCATTCTTATGATACAATTTAATTTTTTGATGCAAATTAGATAAGTCATAAATCAGCATATAGAACTGAGGTCCAATTAGACAGTTCTATCGATAAATACGAAGTCAAATTAGTTGCAAAAGGATATCACAAAAGGAAGGTATAGACTATGAGGAAACATTTGCGCCGACTACAAAATTGATCGCAATCAAAATGTTGTTAGTTGTTGCAACACAGTTTGGACGACATATACAATAGATGGACATCAAAAGTGCATTCTTAAATGGGCATTTGAAAAAGAAATGTATATCAGGCTACCAAAAGGATTTGTCGTTGAAGGACAAGAAAAATTGGTATGTACGTTGGTGAAGGCCTTATATAGATTAAAACAAGCCCCTCAAGCATGGAAAGGAAATATTGCTAAATATATTAGATCAAGTGGTTTCAAGAGAAGTGATTATGATCCTAACTTGTATATCAATGAAAAATGCAATGCCATGGTTGTATATGTTGATGACATAATAATTACTAGCTACTGACTTGATATAGGAAGAAAAAATAGTTTTGCAAACCATTTGATATGATTACCTTTGGATTATTGTAATATTGTTTAGACATTGAAGATTAGCAACAACCAAACAAGATTTTCATCTCATAGAAAAAACATGCTTCGGAATTGTTGAACAAGTTCAGCATGGAATATTGTTATCCCAACAAAACACCAATGGAGGATAACTTAAAGCTTTTGAAAGATGATATATATGATGCGGTTAATGAATTACTTTATCATAAGCTTGGAGGAGGATCGATTCATCTTACCACAACTAAACAACCATAACTTTTGTAGTTGGAATGTTATCAAGGTTAAGGAATTGTCACAGGGAGACAGATTAGAATGTAGCAAACGAAGTACTTAAGTAGATCAAAGGTACCTCATAGCCTGGAATTATATTTGAGAAGAATGATAACTTCATGTCGAAAGGTTTTCTAGATGCAGTCGAGCAGGTGATATAGATGAAAGGAAATTTACAACAAGTTATGCTTTACTCTTCGTAATAAAGTGATTTTATGGCCAAGTAAAACACAACCTTCAATAGCTTTTTCCACAACGGAAGAAAGATACAAAGAAGTAGTTGGAGTAACATGTGACATAGTGGTTAATGTTAAGTGATTTGAAGCTTCCACAAATGCAACCAACAATTTTATAATGTGCAAACCAAATTGTTATCAAGATGATAAGAATTCCAATTTATCATTTAAAAAAAACATGTTTAAATTCATTATCACTATATCAAAGAAAGGTGCAGAATAGAAACTATAATTGATTTATTGTAAGTCCCAAGATCAAGAAGGCAAACATCTCCACCAAACACTCAGCAAGGATAAGTTTGAAAATTTTCAGGAGATATTAGCCATTATGGAAAATGAAATAACATTAAGAGGTTGTGCTAAATATTGTAATGTTTATTTAGGCGTAATAAATGTTGTGTAGTAATAACATCATAAAGAAAAATGTCATAATAATAAATGATATTTATGTTACTATAATTATGAAATTGGTTGAACAATTTCTAAAGAGAATAAAAGAACTTGCTATATATATATATATATAGAGACACCACTTTATGTAATTTTTACAAATCTCTTATTCAATATCTCTCATTTTTCTCTTGAATATCCTCCATAGTATAGTTGCATAGACAATATCCAAAAGTTCTCACATATGCCAAAGCCATCAACTCTTTGAATAAATACTATCATAGAACATAATCAAATTCCTTCCAAAAGTCTATAAAGCAACAAAAGACTTTAAAAGAGTGATGCCATACCTTCTCAATGATGGCTTGAACATTGAAATTGTGATCAATGGTTTGGTACTCCCATTTGAAACCTACATGTTCCTTGACTCTAAGGTTCCACCACTCGAGCTCATCTAAAAGACATAAATGAAGCATTGTCATGTAAAGCTTGATGAGAGTCCTAAACTTTGTTGTTTGCAAATGCTCTTATGTAAATATATGGCATTTTTTTAGAAATTTATTAAAAATACAAGAAAACAAAAAATAAAAAATACAGCTTGATGAAAGAGTGCCCAATCATGGTTGTAGTGTAATTATTAGGGTATGATGTAGCTCTTGATTTGAAGATCAGGTGGATGGCCTGATGAGAGTAGAAGGCAAGAATGTAAAAAAAAAAAAATGGTCAAACAAATCAGCAATGTAACAATGTAAACAGTCAATACCATGTTTGAGGAACTCCATTTGAAAGCCTTCTTCATCAACAACCTTGCTCACGATCAAACTCATAAGAATTATCGATGTCTCTCAATGAAAATGAATATTAACGAGGGGGGAGTGGAGATGTGAAGTAGAGGTTTCCTAGGGAGACTATAGAGAGAGGTGAGATGGGAAAATGTAGATATATGACAAATGTCAAGTGGAAGGGCAACATGCCTATGGAGGAGGGTGCACTAGAAGGATTTAGGAAAAAGGTGGATTTCCTCTAGGAGCTCACGCCTACTTTTGGAAGGAAAGATGTGTTCTTTGTGATGAAGGAGACATCTATAAGCTCTACAAAGGGATGGAATATTCAAAGGGCCTCAAGAGAAAGAACAAAGCACTTGTCCTCATACCATCGGTTCATGGGGTACATGCTCGAGGTAGGGACGTGCATAGAAGGGACGTGCAAGAGGTAGGGACGTGCAAAAGACTCTTGCTCCTTTTTATTAACCAAGCATTTCCCATTCCTTTATTTGATAAATTGACTTACTTATTAACTAATTAAAGTCACTTTGACTCTGAAAAATGCTTAATTTGCTACCATGATCACATTGGTCCCCCAAAGATCCTTTTCATCATCCTGCCTTGTAGATCTTTTCATCTAGATTCTGACAAGCTATTACACAACACCTTATAATCAGCCTGAAACAACACCTTAAGCATGAATAATTAAAATATGTTCAATAATAACCCCGTTTTACGAGAATCATCGGAATGCAACGGAACAAAGAACGAACTATGTGGAACTGACCCTGATGATGAAATACAATAAGTGAACCCCATCAAATCCCCATAAAACTCCTAAAATCTTTCAGGCCCACCGATGATGTAATCTCGCTCTTGTGACTTGGATGTCATAAACCCTGGAAATCCACCTAAACCGCATCATAAAGGAAACAAAAAATACGAACATTACAAAATAACTTTCCCAGTAATGTCTTTAAGAGGCACCATTGCTTTAGCTTGCATCATAAGTCATTCAACTTCAAAAGAAGCTAATCTAACAAAATATCAATAACGATGGACCCCATTTCACTAGGCATTACAAGAGGCTATTACACCTGCACGATCAATGATATTTTCATCTAGATTCTAACAAGTTATTACACTAAGGTGTTTCTCCAAATAATCAGCCTGAAACAACACCTTAAGCATGAATAATTAAAATATGTTCAATAATAACCCCATTTTACGAGAATCGTAGGAATGCAACAAAACAAAGAACGAACTATGTGGAATAGACTCTGATGATGAAATACAACAAGTGAACCCCGTCAGATCCCCATAAAACTCCTAAAATCTTTTGGGCCCACCGATGATGTATTCTCGCTCTTGTGACTTGGATGTCATCAACCCTGGAAATCCACCTGAACCGCATCATAAAGTAAACCAAAAATGGGAACATTACAAAATAATTTTCCCAGTAATGACTTTAAGAGGCATCATTGTTTTAGCTTGCATCATAAGTCATTCAGCTTCAAAAGAAGCTAATCTAACAAAATATCAATAACGATGGACCCCATTTCACTAGGCATTACAAGAGGCTTTTACACCTGCATGATCAGTGTCCCCTTGCTTTTTCTTCATCCTAATAATTGAACCATGTCCCCTCGCAAGAATAGGAAGCTCAATTGACCCCAAGATAGGAAAATTGAGACTTATCCAATCCAGCCGAAAGGCTTTGAGGGGATACCAATTTTAGACCTTCATCTAAGTCCCAATTGTCTAGAAGTTTGAGAAAAAATCCACACAAAAGTTAAACAAAGCTCAAGTTCGGGGTTGCTTACTTACAATAAAGGAAGTCTCTCAAACAACTTGGGAAGGCATCCTCCAAAGCTCCGATATCCTCAAATGTCATTCCAGTGTTACTTGACAGGATGATATCAGCCAAAAGTTTGTTTTAACAACATCCTCGAGTGACCTTTTGGAACCCCATGAATCATTTTGAATACATGTAATATGCTCATTCCATAACGAACACCATCATTAATGATGACAAGCATTCGATATTTGGGACCTGGTCCACAATTATTCATGACATGGTGGCTCAAAGACCATCCTATAAAATTTCATTGAAATTGCAACAACTAGAATTTATTCTCCTAACTGATTGGCAGTTTAATTGTTTACAGCGATTAACGAATAAATCAAACTGCAATTCTTCACAAAATAAATATGTTGCGGAAGTAAAATCAGGAACTAAAAAATACATGCACATACATAAAACACATAATTATTATGGACTAAAAGTACCCAAGAAAACCCTAAAGGGAAACTCCGAAGGGAAAACCAATATGACAGATGAGGGTTTATTTTTTTATTATGTAGCAAATCTTTGAGAGTACAATAATTTGGATGCCTAATAGGAAATCCTCTAGTAAATACACAGGTAAAATATTTGGGAGATAATTTTCTCCCTCTGCAAATCAACTCGGCCTCCACTGACCTACTCGCAATACTCATAGGCAACTCATACTCTACCAGAAATGTGCACTAGTGGCCTGGAATAACTCGCATTGCCCGCAAATTGGCTCCAAGTGAGTCGTCCATCCTCCCTCTTCCCCAGAAAATATTCACTCTTCCTTCTAGATGATCTCCCGGCCTCCGAGGACTAAAACGAACGCTCTCTGGTAACTCACTCTAGGGTTTCTGGCTTGTGTGGCCCTTTCTGCAAATAATTTGGCCTCCTTTCTCCTGCCAATCCAGCATTGGAGAAACACTAGAAAATTGCCCAGAATCATCCTCACGAATTTTTTGTTGCTCCCTCTCTCCAATGCTCTTCCTCTGGCTCGAACTACGCCCTCACCTTCTGCGAACTAGGTAGCTCGATCTCCCAAGAAAACTAATGCTCAATGTGTCTCTCTCTATCCCTTCAAGTTGCTCTTACAATCTCTTGTTGAGTCCTTCAACGGCCAAGATTAAATCCTCATCGACAACTAAGATCAATTAGACTTTATCGATGGAAATCTCTAGAGCAATCTCAAGCATCCTTAATTAATTAACTTTAATTAACCATCTTTCCTAAGATAGACTTAGGAAATAATTTAATTATTGGCTAATTAATTTAAGTAAGGTGTTTCAAAGCCATATCACGCAAAACCACTTATGGGTATTAGAGATCATATGTCCCTTAGCCTCTCAGCATCATCTAAGACTAGAACACCTATCTGATGCTACCATATCATCCAGAAACTAACACTCCCTCTTAGCGAGGAAGGTGTTCTCTTCTCAACATCTCTCTCCTCTGCAACCTGTAGCTAGACTGACCATGCTAATGTTGTCTAACATCTTTACACTTCCTTTCTTCACATCTCTCACTAATTTGACTCCATATCAATGGAAATCACAGTGAAGAAGTCAACTGGCAAACATTGTCCATCAACACTACACATACTCTGAACTACCTCACACTACTACTAATACTGCACTATTGCTGCAACTAATGCACTAGTGAGGCTAGAAACTCCTTTGTGGTGTGTCACCAAGGTTGGAATTGCTCCTACAACCTGCAACTAGGAAATTTGCATTGCATCCATCAACCATACGAATTTCTTGCAAATACAACTAGAAACTTGACCTCTACAGACCTATTACGTCAATGCAATTGGCTTTGTAACTGTCCCTTAAGTCTCTGACTACAACTAGCTCTGTACTGTCTACTGAGAAATTGACTACACCCAACTGTGTTTGCGCCTCTCTAGTATCTGACTGCAACTAGTTATGCATTTCCCTCAAGATCTAATAGGGCCTGCTGAATATTGATCCTCTTGCTACTGAATATTTTGGGCCCATGTAGCAAAGGTAATGATCCATGAGGAAACACCTATCCGATGTTGTGCCTCCTTAGATACTACCTATCCTACAACTCTAAAGCATTACGCTCCTCCATTTGGAGGTATAGCTAGTATCAATGCAAACTCCAACCTAGAGGTCAAAACATCTATCTCTGACGAAGTTGTTGTCTGTTGTTGCCCCTTCTTGTCCTTCTCTCTTTTGGGACAATGGGTGATGTAGTGACCAAACTTAGCACATCCAAAGCACATGACCTTCGACAGGTCCTTCTACTTCTTCTCGCCTCCCTTTGAGTTTTGTCTCTGACTAGGACCCTTCTTCGCCTCTCCCTTACTAGCAAGGGCAACATATTCTTCCTCTTCCTTCTCAGCTTTTAGTCCTTTATTGTTTTCGCTAATGGTAACTTCGACTAGGTTGAACCTTAGCTCCTCTTGCGTGAAGTCACTCCATAGGCGTTCCCAATCTGGTCGCTGATCTTGTCTAGTGATCCCCTAAACAAAGATCCTCCATTCCTTTGTAAATCCATTTAGAGCTACTCGAACAAGTTCTTTGTCTTCAGATTTCTCTCCTACAGTTGCAAGCTCATCATGGACATCCTAAATTCTGATGAGATAGGAGGTCACACTATCACCCTTATGCATCTTCATGGTCCTCAACTTCTCTTTAAGAATCATTTTACGATTCTCTGATGCATCATGTTACAATTTTACAACAAAATCCTTTATTGTATTCTTTTCTGCAACATGCAGGACAATGTGATCCTGAACCCCGTCTAGGACCATCCTCTTAGTCTTGGCCATCTCTTTCTTGAAGGTTTCTAGTTGTTGTGAATTTGTCATCTCTGCAATGACATTTGTCACAAACTCCTGCAATCCATGCTCATCCAATAAAAACTACATATTGACCTTCTAGACACAAAAATTAGAGGCTTTGTCAAGTTTGTCTTGATCCTTGAGTCTTGTTGAAGCCATCTCAAGAGACTCAAATAAACTAGAGATTGGATCTGGAGATCTCCTTTTCTTCCCTGCTCGGCCTTCTTTCTGCTACTCGCACTTCCTTAGGAATGCACAAATTTTCCTCTAGAAATCCTTCTCTGTCTAATGTCTCGCCTTCAGCTGCTCACTGAGACTACTCGCTTTGCCTTCTGAATGTCCTTCTCTCGAAATTGGCACCCGCACCGCAACCTCTGTAACTCGAACTAACTATTCAAGCAAACACGCACTAGAAAATTAATTTTTCTACTTCAGCCCTAGTGCTTTTGGAAATCACAAATCCCCTCCCTAAAGTTGGAACTGGAAACCCTCTTAGAATTTTTGGAAATTCCATGTGTGCTTTTCTCTTCCTGCCCAGTGCAGATCTAAAACTACAACCCTTGTTGCAAATCTTTTGCACCCAAATCTGCTCTGTGAATCAACTGATCTACTCACCGTAATTACTTTCTGACAACCATACTACTTGCAAACTCTGCTTCTAAGGTTATTTGAACTTTTCCTCCGACTAGATTTGGAAATCGAATTTCATGCCCTTGAAATTCACACCAGTGGCCTAGCATGCACAGATTTCAATCCTATGCTTGAGATATCCCTTTGAAACTGCACGATTTGTCAATTTTTCACCTTTGAGCCTCAAATCTGATTTATAATGATCTGATTCCATGTGAAATTTCTTTGAAATTGCAGTAACTAGAATTTATTCTCCTAATTGATTAGCGATTTAATTGTTTACGACAATTAATGAATAAATCACATTGCAATTCTTCACAAAATAAATATGTTGCGCAAGTAAAATCAGAAACTGAGAAATAGATGCACACATAAAAATTGACACAAACATTTCGGACAAAAAGTTCCCGGAAAAATTCCGAAGGGAAAACTAGTGTGACAAATGAGGGTTTATTTCATTATTATGTAGCAAATCTTTCAGAGTATAGCAATTTGGTTTCCCAACTGGCAATACTCTAGTAAAAACACTTGCAAAATATCTAGGAGATCATTTTCTCCCTCTACAAATCAACTCGACCTCCACTGGCTTGCTACCACTCCTCATTAGCAACTCGAACTCTGCCAAAAATGCGCACTTTTTGCCTGGAATAAGTCACACTACCCGCAAACTGGCTCCAAGTGAGCCATCCAACCTCCTTCCTCTCGAAAATATTCGCTCTTCCTTTTGGATGATCCCTCGGCATCCGACAACTAAAACGAACCCTCTCTGCAAATTCGCTCTAGGGTTTCTGGCTACTCGCACTAGCTTCTACAGCCTTTGTTGCAAAAAAATTGGCCTCTTTTCTCCTGCCAATCCAGCATTGGAGAAACACTGGAAAATTCCCCAGAATCCTCCTGAATTTTCCTCTGGCTCAAACTGCACCCTCCCTTTCTGCGAACTCGGTAGCTCGACCTACCAAGAAAACTGATGTCTGATGTGTCTCTCTCCATCCCTTCTAGCTGCTCTTATAATTTGTCATTGAGTCCTTCAATGGCCAAGATTAAATCCTCATCCACTGGTAAGATCAATTAAACTTTATCAATGGAAGTCTCTAGAGCAATCTCGAACATCCTTAATTAATTAACTTTAATTTACCAAATTCCCTAAGTTAGACTTAGGAAATAATTTAATTATTGGCTAATTAATTTAGTTAAGGTGTTTCAAAGTCATATCTTACGAAACCATTTCTAGGTTTTGGAGATCATGTGTTCCTTAGCCGCTTAGCACCATCTGAGACTAAAACACTGTTGAAGTTTCTAAGTTTACTTAATTTAGAAACCCTTCATGCACTTTTCCTGAATTATTCCTACCTACTTGTTATTTTTCTTTAACAAGTTATTTACAAAGTAAATACTGAAAACAAACACCAGTGCATGCTCAACATATTACAGATCAGCAACTAAAAGAAACAAGAACAAACACACCACATGACACCATTCATTTTGGACCAATGTCCCTGGAAAAAACCCAATGCGGGAAAACCGGTGCAGCTATCTGAAGGTTTTCTTATTAAGCAATATCAGAGTACAATCTGGGTGTCATAACTGGCCTACCCAACAGAGAATTTCCTTAGCAGCTACACCTCACAATTTGAGAGAAATCTCCTCGCTGAAACCCCGGAAAAACTTTCCGGCAGCTCCTCAGCATAAAATTGCTCCTAGAACCCCAACGTCCACCCAATCTGGACTGCGTCAGCTCCTCTCTGTCTCACGCTAGCCCTGTGTCAGCCTTTCTAGGTCTGCGTCCGCCCCAGGTGACTTTGCGTCAGCTCTACGAGCCTCTGTGTCAACTACGTTGGCCCCTCTGGTGCTCTGCGCAACACTTGGTTGCCTTTACGTGGCCCTCTGTGAGCCCTTGCTGGCTCTGCGTCACCCTCCTTGGTTGTTGCACTGCTTTCCCAGCACAATCTCTTCCTTCTATGTTACTTTGTACTCAATGCCCCTCAGCTGCTCTCCTAACCACTGATTCTATCTCTCTTAGCAAATCCCGCTCTAGAGAATAGAATAACTAATCATCTAGTGTACTCTCCAAGTGACCCTCAAGCCTCCTCTTATATTTTTCTTGTAAACATATCAACGACCAAGATTAAGTCCCTAATCAACGACTAAGAATAGATCTGGCTTGATCCTTGTCTTTTGGACCACCCTAACACAAATTCATATTAAAACACATTAGTATTTCATTTTCCCTAAGTTTAGACTTAGGGACTCCATTAAAAATATTAATTATTTTAATATCTTCTAATCTGTTTAGAATCTGCCCAAACCCTTTCTGGGTATTGGTGATCTCATGTGCCCCAACCTCTCCACCAAATTTCGTGGCTAGAGCACATCTGATGCTACCCCAAATCAACACTCCCTCTTAGCGAGGACTGTGTTATAGCAATACTCCTCACTAAGTATTACTTTGATCATCCGACATTGGAACCTATGGTAAACTTAGGCCTTCCTGCCCAACATCCTTTGCACTGTTGCATCCTATATTGCTACCCATGGTTTTGTCACTGCTACTGCTGCATTTGTACGACATCTCTCTCTACATCCGTGTTGCTGCTAGTCCTTTCTCCCAGCACTGCATCTGCACTGCACCTCCTCTCATCATGCTGCATCGTGCTGCCCACTACTGCACTGCAACTCAGTTACTGAGAAGTAAGTAACTCATCTCCCAATCTGACCTCCCTGTTGGGCTAGAGACACCCACTGATGCTGAAGCTCCCTCTTCACTGACAAATGCTCCCTCTCTGACCTTTGTGTTGTTGCAACAACTCTCTGCATCTCGCACCGTTGCACACCTCTCTGTGCCATCCTGCACTGGTGCAACACTCCTGTGCCTCTTGCACTGCTACAACTTGCTAGCCCTGCGCTGTCTCAGGACTCCTTTACCTCTCGCACTGTTGCAGCCAGCTAGCCCTGAGTTGTCTTGGGACTCCTTTGCCTCTCGCACTGTTGCAGCTTGCTAGCCCTGCGCTGTCTCGAGACCCCTACATTGTAGCTCCCTATACCGCTCCATCCACATCCGTCTCTACCCACTCGGCCAGTCCTACTACTTCTCATTGGGTCTTCCATAGCAAGGTCTAATCCAAGAGGTTGGGTACCTCGAGGATCCTGCCCCTCATCTCCTGTAGTCTTCATGACTATAGCTTGATGTCTCCCCACTTCCGCTCAAGTGGTGAGCGTGCACTCATGGCACAATCATCATCTGTCAAAACTTCCTTCTCTGCCCGTGTTGGCGTTGCCTTAATCTCGGAAGACTCTCCCTTACTCTTCTTCCTTAGACACTGGGTCACATAATGACCCAGCTCCCCACAATGGAAGCACTTGAGCTTGGAGAGATCCTTCTTCTTCTGCTTCTACTTTCCCTCAGATGTTAGGGCCACGTCTTCCTCCTCCTGCTTGACTTTGATCCCCTTGCTGCTGCTACCCGTCTTCGACTGTCGTCTGATCTCTTCCTGGCGAAGAGCTGCCCACATCTCGTTCCAAGGTGGAAGTGTGTCCCTCTACCTAGTATACTCTAGCCAAATACCTCCCAGTCTTCTGAAACAACATTTAGGGTTGTCCTCACCATTAGCTCTTGATCCAGTGTCGCCCCTATAGCAATCGACTGATCTCGGATTTCATTCAGTCCTCCAAGGAAGGTGTCAATCAATTGTCCCTTCTTCATCTGATACGACCTCATCTGATTCTCAAGCAACATTCTTCTCTACATAGAAGTATGTTGGTACAACTTCTTGAGAGCCTCCCACATCTCAAATGTCGTTTCCTTCTTGACTATGTGTGGTACTACATGATCCTTGACCCCCTCAAGGATAATGCTCTTGGCCCTCGCCATCGCCTCCTTGTACCTGTCATTATCACAGGGGTCGACTAGGAGAGCTATTACCTCCAAGGCGAAGTTCTTAACACGATTCCTATCAAGCACTGATAAGATTCTGGCCTTTCAGGCAGCAAAGTTCAATGCTCCGTCCAGTCTATCCTGGTCCCTTACCTCGTGTAGTGCCATGATGCTCCTCTACTTCCCTCCTGGAAGTTCTCTGTTCGACTCCTCTGAGTCTCTACTTCCTGTCTGGAAGTTCTCTTCTGGACTCCCTCTGAGTCCTGATTTCCCTCCTGGAAATCCTTCTGCCGCTTGTCGAGATGTCCCCTACTCTAATCGTCTTGTGCAACTGCACTGCTGATCCTGGTTCCTCGGCTAGAAACCCTCAGTAACAACTCCTTTGGCCTTGCTCTGTCAAATACTGTTCTGACTACAGTACCTCACCAACTCCACTCTGCAATATTCCTGCAGCCTTCTAGACCCCAGCAATTGCCTCTTTGTGAACTACGTCAGCCCCTCTTTGCCTAATGCTGGCTCTGTGTCACCCTGGATGGGTATGCGTCAGCCCCTCTCTGCCTAACGCTGGCTCTGTGTCACCTTGGATGGGTCTGCATCAGCCCTGAGATGCCCTACGTCAACCCTCTGGCCCTCTACATCAGCAACACTAGCCTCTCTGAGGCTCCGCGCAGTTGGCTGGCTTTGTGTCATACTTCCTTGGCTTCTATGCTCCTAGAAACAGCTTCTGTCACCTTGGGACAGTTGTTTTCTGTTGCTATTGCTCTACTCAGCTGATGTCTTTTAGTCCTCCTGTGATTTGCAATCACGCTCTGATACCATGTTGAAGTTTCTAAGTTTACTTAATTTGGAAACCCTTCATGCACTTTTTCTAATTTATTCCTACCTACTTGTTATTTTTCTTTAACAAGTCATTTACAAAGTAAATAATGAAAATAAACACCAGTGCATGCTCAACATATTACATATCAACAACTAAAAGAAACAAGAACAAACACACCACATGACACCATTATTTTTCGACCAATGTCCCCAGAAAAACCCAATGCGGGAAAACAGGCGTAGCTATCTGAGGGTTTTCTTATGAAACAATATCAGAGTACAATCTAGGTGTCGTAACTAGCCTACCCAACAGAGAATTTCCTTAGCAGCAATACCTCACAATTTGAGAGAAATCTCCTGGCTGAAACCCCAAAAAAGCTTTCTGGCAGCTCCTCAGCACAAAACTGCTCCTACAACCCCAACGTCTGCCCAATCTAGACTGCATCAGCCCCTCTCTGTCTCACGCTGGCCCTGCGTAAACTCTGGGAGCCTCTGTGTCAGCTACACTAGGCCCTCTGGTGCTCTGCGCAGCACTTGGTTGCCTCTACGTGAGCCCTTGTTGGCTCTACGTCACCCTCCTTAGCTGTTGCGCTGCTTTCCCGACACAATCTCTACCTTCTCTGTTCCTCTGTACTCAATGCTCCTCTGCTGCTCTCTCGATCACTGATTCTATCTCTCTTAGCAAACCCCGCTCTAAAGAATAGAATGACGGATTATCTGGTGTACTCTCCAAGTGATCCTCAGTCCT
The DNA here is from genome assembly GCA_000404065.3 of Pinus taeda. NCBI lineage: Eukaryota > Viridiplantae > Streptophyta > Pinopsida > Pinales > Pinaceae > Pinus > Pinus taeda. The sequence goes on along the minus strand of APFE030477297.1, from coordinate 204,649 downwards.
CCTCTTATACTTTTCCTGTTGACATATCAACGGCCGAGATTAAATCCCTAATCAACGGCTAAGATTAGGGCTGGTTTGATCCTTGTCTTTTGGACCACTCTACACATATTCATATTAATACACATTAATATTTTATTTTCCCTAAGTTTAGACTTAGGAACTCCATTAAGAATATTAATTATTTTAATATGCCCTGCTCTGTTTAGAATCTACCGAAACCCTTTCTGGGTATTGGAGATCTCAGGTGCCCCAACCTCTCCACCAAATTTCATGGCTAGAGCACATCCAATGCTACCCCAAATCAATAAACACTTGTCTGATGCTACCATATCATCCAAAAACTAACATCCAACAATTTTCTTTGCAACGCCATCCATAAGAGCTTGATCCATGCACTTGCACTTTTGAATCTTATGCGTTGATTTAGGATTCCTCGGATGATCTTTTGCTGCCATATCATACACTTCTTCCTTGAAAACTTCACTAAAAATATGATCCACGTCAGATCCAAAAGTGCCCTCATGACAAAGCAGCGGATAACATTAGGCTCCTACTTGGAGACATGTGCTCTCTCTAAGAGTGCATGAGAACCTCCTAAAATCGTCATCTCAAAAACACATAGCCACCTTTTCCCCTGTGCTTGATCATCATTGAAAACAGGGACAGATGAAAGCATGTATGATCATATGTGGAGATCTCCATCAGATGTGTATAAAAAAAATTATCCCCACACCTTTTATTCTTTGGGAGAACAGTCTCACGTTCACCAAAAGAAATAATGTTATCAGCAACTTCAAATAGTCCATAAAGATCAACAGACTGATTCTCACAGTTATCTCCTTTGGAAACTGACTGGAATGAACGAAAATCTTTAAGAAAGGCACCTTTTTTTAGATGACGAGCCACATCATTGACGGACACCATCTTTCTAGCTCTTGATGGCAAACAAAAAAATATAAAAGGCCCTGTTTCAAAGGTCTTGTTTTCATGATCAGCATCCCTTCCACAGATCCTGAATTTGCCAACATGACCTGTCATACAAAGCAATATTTCCTTCTGTTTGTCAGGGAGTCGCACCTGCTGTATTGGCTGATATAGATGGGTTTTAAAATGGGTTGTTAATGGCCACAAGTGTCAGAGGGACAAGGACATGATGCCATATAAACACATCTGTGCAATCTGAAAAGGATTCCATTGGCAGTGCACAACGCACAGGAATTCCAGGGAATATATGCTTCGTCAGATCTCATTTTCAGAAAAGAGTGAATGTAATAACCCAAATAGCAGTACCGTGGACTAGTGCTTTGGGGTTCATGAACCCATTTTATTTCCTCTTGAGCTAAATAAAGTGATGGAAATGCCAAATCTGGATACCAAAACATATGTTTACTTGACATTGACAAGCATCTAGGTAATATATCAAACACATTTATCTACAGCAACCAATTTCTCATCAAGCAGATATTGCTCGTGAAATAAATCAAAGCCACAAAGAGGAGAAAGGTTGTCATTCCCTGAAGGAACAAAGATGACTGGAGTTTCTACAAGAAATCCTTTGGAAGAACTCTTCTACACTTCCTCTGATCTGTCATTATTCTTGAGTGCATCAGAAGGCATGATGGAAACTGTGTCCCTATATTTACAGCATAGCTCATGAATTCCAAATGTTCCTTTAAGTACATTCCATACTCCTTGGACCTCAGACAATGGCTCATGACATGCTCTATCTGCATTTAGTCTATTCTTATGCATGCGGTCACCATGATCCTTTGAATAAATCATATCATCATATGACAAAATCTGAGGCAACTTTCAGTAAGGATGAAAGAATTCTTCATTTTGTTCTACAGCAAACCATTACTTCCGCAGTCTGAATGTTCTTCCACAAGAATAGTAACGTTGTCTTTATAATGAAACTTGTTTACCATGAAAAAGGCTAGCTCCCCTGGGCTAACATTGTCACAAAAAACTTAAATCACATTTGTTCCCTTCCCAAGCATAATTTCCAAGATCAAATATGCCAGTGTATTTGTGGACCTTGCAATGCTTTCTCTTTTTTCATGGTTTTCTGGTCTTCCGGAGTGGCGGAGATCACATCATCAAAGGCCTTCAAACATATACAGTGTTATGCATCATCCCAGAAAACTGAGCTTTCATCATCCAACCATAAGGCCACAAGGTTTTCACATGATGCCAATATATTTTTGCTTGTGCAACCTGGGTACAAATCTCGACTGTACCTCTCTTTTTCACAAGCATCAAGGTTGTTGTCATGTACATTCTCTCCTAAAGGAAAATAAATCGTCCCTTCAACATGCTGCCTATCCACCAAATTAGCATGATTATGACAAAGTTCATCATAGAAGAACATGAAAAAAAGGTTCTTCCATGAACTAGACACACAGAATTCACTTAAAATACATGGTTTGGTGGTTGGCTTTCTAACAGAAATGCAAGTGTACAATAGCTCTGTCACTTATGCTTCATGTTCTACTACAAAGCTGCTGTAAACTCATTACTGGATTCAATCATAACAAAAGCTTTGTCGTCTATCCCTGTTCCTGATGACAGCTATCAAGATTTTCTATTTCTTTGTCATTAAATTCACCTTCATTTGGAAAAGCAAGTACTTCATCATGTGGCCTGTCAACTTCATGGCCAATAAGACTCTCATTACAATCATCACAAGTCTCTTTTTTGACAATAGCATAGTCTAATAGTTCACTGGGCATAGACAGTAGTTTCTGACAGAACTTGTTTCTTTTTATAATGACTATTCCATCATCCTTTAAATAACGAGATTCGTCAAAGGAGGTGTGGAACTGCTTTTGTTGAGGGTCTACGATATTCCCCTCAATAGTGCCTTTATCGTCTACCCAAAATTCAAGAACACTTTCCTCATGTAGGGCTGCTAATAGGTCTTGACAGGTGTCTCCAAAGCTCTGAAAATTTGGACCCCAACACCTAAGAAATTCTTCAATGAATACCTAGAATTGCAACCCATTACTTTTGGTTTTGGCCCAAAGAAGTACAAATGATCTTATCATAGTTGCGGGGGAGCTCCCCCCCCCCATCGAACCCGCTCCCGAAGCGCGCTCCGGGCGGCGAGCGGCTTGGGAGCGCGCTCCCTAAATTTCTCTCTCCCAAAAAAATTTCGCTCCTGCCGATTTCGGGAAGGCGAACTAGGGAGGCGGTCGCTCTGTCGCTTCCGGAGCGCTTTTTAAAGCTCGGGAGCGATCTGGGGATGTGTGATCGCTCCCGATCGCTCCCGAGCTTTAAAAAATCGCTCCGGGAGCGATTTTCAGCTGGCCGGGAGCGGGTCGGAGGAAAAAAAATCCGCGGACCCGAAAATAAACTTAAATTTTATAAAAAAAAATTGTTTTAAAAGCCCTTTGGGCATAAAAACATTTCATTATGAATGTTTGAAGAGGTTGAGGAGCTTGAAGAGCAAGAGTTTGGAGCAAGGAGCAATTGCTGAAGAGTGAGGAGCGAGGAGCAAGGAGCGAGGAGCAAGCCTGCAGAGGTAAGTAACTTAATAATTTAGCTAATCTAGCTAGTT